>JAURVB010013590.1:0-57602 GCA_033002965.1 Piper betle | reverse complement strand
CAATCCAACAATAACAACCTGTCCCTAGCAAATTCTAGAAATCGGCCCTCTCACCTTAAAGAACGTAAACTTCCCATCGATGCTAAAGTTGCCCTTGTATATTAGTCAATCCCGAGCCATAGTTTAATTTGTTTATATTACTCTATAAATTGGTTATTGACCTTAAATTTATATATTTATTAATTTTAAATCTTAAAATAATATATATTAATTTTATGTAACTTATTAAATTAAAAAAACAATGTAAATGATTGGGAGTCAACTCAAAGTGGACTATAATGTATAGCAAACCGAGTCAGAGAGTAAATCTCGAACTCTTATATTATAATGCAAAACCTGCCGAGTTCCTGCACCATGGTGGTGATGTTCACATTCGGGATGGGTACATATCTGTCCGAGCTCCCAATATTAAATTATCATTAAATCAAAATTGCATGTTGAATTTATCCTTATATTTTTTGTGTAAGAGACACAAGTAAATAAGAGCAAATAGACAGGACTAAACAACTAAGTTCAAGTCTCATCTCCATAAAAAATAGGTAGCAATGACCTCTAGACCAACGAATTAGCCAATCGGTTGTAGCAAAAAACACAATAATTGAATACAATAATTAACGAAGGAGCCAGAAGATCTAAATTACGCACAAAAGATCACACGAATAATGAAGGGGATATAAAATCAAAAGCACACATAATGGAAGACACAGATAAAAGGATCCAAAAAATCTAATTCTTCATAATCTAGTCAAAGCATCACTCTAATTAAAAAAATATAACACTCCCCCAAACCTCAAACCTCAAACCCTAATTTACGAGAAAACAAGAGATACTAATGATCTTACATTCTCTCAAATGGGCTGCCATACGATAGGCATGAAAAGAAATACATCAATACTTAGGCTAAGGCCAGGGATTTGCAATAATACTTGCTACAACAAACTCTGTGTAACACTTATTTAATTGGTTAATATTTTTTAATTAAGTGTATTTAAAAATTTAAGTGTAATAATTAAGTTAATCTCCTTCAACTAAAAATAAATTTAAATCAATTATATAATTGCTACAACGAATTTAGTATAACACTTTCTATAGCAATTCCCCAACCCATTCACCTCCCAGACGCGCATCCAAAACAACTTCTAGCCCGTGCATCTAAGTTCATCTTTTTGCATTACTTTACACTCCTTTCATCTAATAATACCAGATCTAAGATCAAATTAGATTATTTCCTGAATAATAATTTTTTCTGTTTATTTTTAACGTGAAAATCTTGAAAATTTTAAAAAACAAAAATCATGAAGAATCACACATCTACCAATGACCATCTGTTTTGCAATTTTGCGGATTTTTTAAGATTCTTCTAAATATGTGATTGGTGCCAGGTGGCAATAAGCGAACTCCTCCCAAGAGGAGCTATTTGTTACTTATCTCATATGTATGCTTTCCACGCGAAAAATATTTAGCATGCACGCCTTACACATCTTGCACGCCAAAATAATGTTCACGTATTAACGCCTTTCACAGCAACACATCACCAAAAAAGTTTTGCCCAATCCGCCGATTCCCATGCACATTCTCTCTCTCTCTCTCTAAATATTATATAAACACACATGCACCCCTTTTCCTCAACCCATAACGTAAACAAGCAGCTCCTCATCTTCTTCCTAAAATGGCCGCCCTCAACTCCCCATTCCTCCTCGCCACCATCGCCCTCTTCCTCCACACCACCGCCGCCCTCTACTAGGCTAGTACGCAGTTATCCCGGTCGACCCCTATCTGGAGGAACTGGCCAAGTTCACCGTTGAAGAACACAAGCAAACAAACGATCATCTCGTCTACTCCAAGAGACTGAGTGCGGAGAGGCAGGTGGTGAGCGGGTACAATTATCATCTGGTAATCTCTGCCTGACGGGATCATCAGAAGCCGGATAACCAGGAAGCGGACTAGTTAGCCATAAAGAGAAAAGTCGGCCTTTGAATCTTGATATCACCATCGCCCAAACACCAAAGTGACGACTTGGCTTCTTAGTCTGTATCAAATGGGGAATAAGCATCCTAGGCCATCGAATGAGATGCAAAGGGCAATACTGGTAGTTTAAATATATTACCTTTTCATTTCAACCGTATTCTATCTAACCAACTAAACAATTCTACGCACACGTAAGCCAAATACGGGCATGCTTATTATATCGCCATCGCCTTGAATAAATGGTAATAATCATAGTTTTGAAACCGGACCGTACTGACCGATCGAACCCGGTATACCTGGCACCTAATGCCCAGCCTGTCTAGTTTGAGGAAACAATCGTTTTCCAGCGAGCCCGGTCTGTTTCTCCCGGTTTTTTCAAAAATCGGTGTATCGGAGGTTCGAGCGAGCTGGTTATCGCCCAAAAGCTCTAAACCAAAAAAAAACTATCACCTAAAAATTTTCCTAAATCCCGTGACCTAGTCCATGCCCTTGCCGTCGACATCCCCCTCCAACCGACGACTGCCTGCTGCAGCGACCTCATCCTGCCGACGACCACCTCCAGGTGACGCCCACCTTGCTGCAGACGCCCGCCTCCTGCCGGCGACTGCCTACTGCCTGCGATCACCTTCTGCCGGCGACATCTTTCCGGCGAACACGTCCAGCCGTCGACTACCTCCTATCATCTTCTTCCCCGACATTTAACGGTCAACACATAATCATCTTCTGCCGGCGGCCCGACACACCCGAACCGATATGTGAGATTTGGATATAATTTTTTTCAATTTTTTTGTTGATGGTTTAGCTATTAATTTGATATTGTTATGTTGATATTTCAATTATTAATTTGATGATGTTATGTAGTTGGTGAATTTTGCTTAAAAAATTCAAAACTTCCCTAACTGTTGTGGTGTATTTACTGTTTATAATTTTGTATAATATGTTACATTAATTGCCTTAGTATGTTATAACAAGATAAGTATTTTGTCATTTACCTATCTATAAAATGTAATCGCCTGGGCACATATTATTGTGATGTTTTAGAATTTAATGATGTTGATATGTAAGTTTAGTGTTATGTTTAAGAATTTGTTCATTTGGGATTGTATATATGTTTATTTTGATGTTATATAATTTGAATATATGATCATATGAGCATGTATGCAAGTTTATTTTGATGTTTAAGAAGTTGATCATGTGAGGATGTATATAAGTTTGTTGTGAGGCTTTAGAAGTTCCTCAAAGGTTATCATACTCAATTTTTATTTAAGATTTCAATTAATATTTGTGTATTTGAATTTTGAATTGTTTATTACGTTCTCATGTACAAATCAATAATATTTGAACTTTGATGATAGAAAATGGCTACCTCCCAATCCCAATCCCAAGCAACCAAGGTCGGGACTTCTTTAAGTGCACCGACGTATAATTTTTGCTATAAAAGAAGTGGTTGTAAGAGGGAAAACTAACATTTCGTGTGAGTATAGTATAGAAGAGAAAAATCTATCAACAAAGGCTTGAAGGTCGCTTTGAACCTATTGTGGCAAAGTGTTTAATGGTAGAGGCATTACTAGAGTGAATAAATATTTGGCCAGTCAAAGAGGAGATACTAAATGATATCCAAAAGTTCCTTTTGACATTCAACACAAAATGCTGAAGGCCCTTCAAGACTTTGTTAAAAAGAAAAAACCTCCTAGAAGTGAAACTATTCTTGAAGAAGAGAACCCTAGTGAATCGACTCGTGGAATTGGTGAAGATGATGGAGTTGATCTTGTGGTTACATCGGGTCCAAGTGCGACACTAAGGAAGAAAAAAATGGACTCCATCCAAAATCTGAAAGGGAAAAAACAGTGTGGAGGAGTTGGTGACTATCTTGTAAATAGGACCAAACCTGGTGTTCAACCATCAATAAGAGTTGCCTTTGCAACCAAGGATCTAAAGGAGAGAGTTGATATTGTAGTAGCTAAATGGTTTTATCATGCAGGGATAACTTTCAATGCAGCAAATTCAATTTAAAAGTATGGCTGAGACATGTTGTACAATAATGGATGATGGATAGACTGATATATTTAATCAGACACTTGTAAATGTTTTAGCGCATCATCCAAAAGGAACAATGTTTATCAAATTGGTAGATGCTTCTGATGTGTTAAAAATTAGAAAGCTATTATACGGCATTTTTAGAGAAGTTGTCTTAGAGATTGGGACACAATATGTAGTCCAATTTGTTATGCTAATTATGTTGTTGCATGTAAAATGTTAGAGCAAGAGTTTTGACATCTTTATTGGTCTCCTTTTGCAGCTCATTCCATGATCTTGATCTTGAAAGACTTTGAGAAATCAGATGATGTAGCTGGAATTGTCCTAAGTGCCTCAAATATTAGCAAATTCATATAAAACCATTGTTTTGTGTTGAACTTGATGAGAATAGTTATAAGTGGTAACGAATTGCTTCTTCCTACCCCTACTTGATTTGTTACAAATTTTATTGCTCTTCAAAGTTCGCTTGCATTCAAGCAACAATTGCAAAGCATGGTCACAAGTAAGGGGTTGTTAGAGTTATCACATTACAAGGATTCTTATGGAAAACAAGGCTAAGACCATTTTAGATTCCTCTTTTTGGAGAGATTGTGCAATGGCAGTGATGGTCATAGAACCATTCGTACGAGTCATGTGGATTGTTGATAGTGACTCTCATCCTTCTATGGGTAATTTGTTTGAGACCATTCCTGTAGCCAAAACATCTCTCTCAACAATTTTTAGGAGAAATGAGAGAAAACTAGAGCCTAATCTTACAGTAGTTAATGAAAGATGGGATCGTCAACTCAATAGGAATTTGCCTGTAGGAGGTTGTTGGTTGAATCTAGTCAATTCATACAAAGTCAATGACATGAGATTATAAAAAATTATCTCAGGTTTATTGGATGTAATAGAGAGATATGCAGAAAGAGATGTGACACTCTTGAAGAATTTGACCGATGAGACCCAAAAATTTACTGATCGAGAAGGGTACTTTGGTCGGTATATTGCAAAAATTGCACTTGAATCTATGTTTTCAGTATACAATAGCTTTGCAATTATTTTAGACATCACATTTTCATAATTTGAATATTTTTAAATTATAGATAAATGGTGGAGCAGTTTTGGGAACTCAACTCCAAATCTTCAAAAGCTAGCAATGAGAGTTCTAAGTGAAGCCACTAGTGCATCTGCATGTGAGAGAAATTGGAGTATCTTCCAACATATCAATTCCAAAAGGAGGAATATACTAGAGCACAAAAGAATTAATGATATTTCTTTGTGAGTTACAATTTAAAATTGCATCAAAGGTAAATGAATTGACTCTTACTTATCTAGTTAATACTTGTGTTTTGGATTTACAACATAATTGATTTGTGATCTCTAACTTGTTTTAGGATGTTGAAGCTTGGTTTTCAACTTTATGATCCTATTTCTTTTGAAGAGTTTGACACTAATGATATTTGGGTGCTTGAGGAGGATTTTTTCTAACTTACTTTGGAGGAAGATGAAATTACGAAGAAAGAAGAAGAACCTAGATGACAAGAAACGTCACATGGAGGTCATCCTAACCAAGTGAATAGTGAAGAATTCAATATTGATTAGGATGAATTTGAAGAAGAGTTGGGTGAAGATGGATGACAAATGAAAATGAAGATGCTTGGTTGTCATATTCATTGTAGTAAAATGTGCTCCTTGCTTTGAATCTTCTAGTTGTGAGCCTGACTTGTAATGGCTATAATTTATGTGAACTATGGACTTGTGGATTGTGGTTGGTGTTTGGTTTTTAGCGTAATTATGGACTTATAGATTATGGTTGATGTTTGATTTTTATCATAAAATTATAATGAGTCTAGACATTTTTATTTAGATTGTATGGTGCTGGATGATTTGAAATTATTATTATATTGTAATTTGTATGTCTTTAATCTTTATTTCTATATAGGTATGAGTATAAGAATATTTCTTGAAAAATTAGGTGAGGTTCTTGCAAATTTTTTTAAAGTGAGAATAATATAATTAAATATTAAATCTGATATAATGTTTCAGCCCCTGTTCAACCTGGTTAAACCATGCATATTGCGTACCACTTAAAAGTTTGGTATGGTGGCCAACATGGCATTTAAACTATGGTAATAATTATGTGGGGATGTGGAATTGTAACCGTATATGAATGATTGGTTATGTCATTTTGCTATCTTATGTTGAAGAAATAAAAGTGGAATTTGTTTATATTTTATTACTATTGTTGGCTGCTCTTCATTTTTATTCGGGCCTTATATTTGTGTGTGTTTGAGTGTCAGTATTCATTCCACGTATCTTTATTAGCTTTATCCTATGGCCTTCTATTACCTGTAAGAAAATTTGGGAGGTGAAGGGCATTAATGTTCTACACTCTTTTCCTAAACCATAATATGAAAATAAAACTTCTTTTCAAAAGCTTTCCAAATTTTGGCGGACTTGGCCAATGACGATGTTGAAAAAATTTAAGAAAATGTGAAAAGACGAACTCTAGTGCCAACGATGATGTTGAAAAAATTCAAGAAAATGTGAAAAGAGATAATAATACAATTTGGAATTTAGGAATATGTGTTTATAAGGATGAAGTTTTTTATATGGAAATGAATCTTGCTATAGGAAACTCAAGAGATAACCATGAGTATAAGGAAACATGAGTGCATGCTTATAATGAGTGCCATGTGGATAGTTTATTAATGTGACATGACTTGAGACATTTTGATGGTGCTAACTACAATGTACTTAAACAAGTTTACTTCTTTTGTAGCAATGCAAAACTAAAGAAAGCTTTAAATAATGATTAAAATATAAAGTAATACAGAACTAAAGGTCGCACTAACTTAGGTATTTTGTTACTTATTGACATTAAATGCATAACTAAATCCCCTCAAACAACCCCTCTAATGTGTAAAAAGTCCTATTAACTACTTCTAAAACACACCAACAACACTCACCAACTAACATCGCAACAACAGCAACCACACGAGCCAAAGCCTTCCAAACCAAGGCTCAAGCAATACCGACACTCCCTATAATTGAGAGTCAAAAGCCATACTGAACCGAACCAAAAGCCACCCAAATCAAATCATGACTAAAATCCTAAGCTGAAAGCACTGATTTTACACCTCCAACCCAACGGATTGGCCAATTTTCCATAGAGAAAATCATCACTTAGGATCATAAGCACTATCCCTATCGTTATTGGGAACCTTATCCCCACCCAGATTTTGATGTCCAAGTGCGTCCTGAGATATTTTGGTTCACAATTCTTGGAAACTAATTTCTATTTTTGGGATGAGCCTTGAACCACAACCATATATTTCGATCAGGTAAGTAGTGCCCTTGACATGTACACTTACACAATGCCAGAAACCCTATCTCTCACCCGACTAATCAATGGCGACTGATGTTAATTAAATATCATACAATCTCGACACGCCTCAAAGCGTCAACAATTATCTCTTGAACTAACTTATAAGTGATTTCTTAAAATGGCAAAATATACATTAATATGTATATTCAATTATAGACATGCAATGCAATGACATGGAATGCATGTACATATATTTACTCTAATAAATACATTGCTTCAAGCCATACATCGAGTCAGGGTTTTATAGTCGTTAGCCGGTCGGTTTGACCGTAGTTTGAGTCGGTTCAGCTTTCAGAACACATGTACGGGGCCGAGGCCGACCGTGCGCACGTGCTATGAGGGTTTATGTATACCCAAGTATCGATGATAGCGTCAGATACGTATCAGCAGACTGAGTTATCAGTAGATATGAGAGTATACAGTTGATGATTTTATTTTTTTTATGTTGTGACCGTAGAATTAGTTTAGGCCGAATAACGCATTAGGACGCGTTAGATGGTATTCAGGTGGATTATTAGTTATACGACATGTCATTTGGATGTTGTGATATTTTGTTTGATTCTATGGGATTTTTCCCAATTTTTCTAGATTTTTCTAGGATTTATTCCGAGTCAGTTATCATTCTTGACTCGAGCCGGTGTCGAGTCAAGTCTTATTTACAACTTTGCCACCCCCTATACTTCTCATCTTCCTCCCCCAACCCGCGTTTTCACCGCCGCCGCCCTTGAGATTTTGCCACCGCCGTCGACGCCGGACCTGCCGCCGATCGACGCCGCCCAGCCCGGTCGTGCCGTCGCCTTGCCGCCTCGACCACGCCCGGCCACCGTCCAGCCATCGCGACGCCGGAAATCGCCCTCGATTTCCTGCCGTTCCCGACGCGATTCCGCCGCCGTCTGCGCCGGACCGCCGCCGCCATGACGTCGGAGCTTCTCCCTCGACTTCCCTACCTTCCCCTGCCTAGCGCCGCCGTCAAGGCTGGCCGTGGGTCTGATCGGAGCGGCGATCGCCCCGACCGCACTCGACGCCGCCGTTGGTGGCCATCGCCGCCGCGGCTGCCCTTGTCGTCACCACCATTGGGTCCAGCTCACCGAGACGGTGCTAACCCCTACCTCCGATTGCCTCGCCGGAGCAGTCACCGGAAAACCGCCGGCACAGTCGCCGGAAAACTGCCGACTCGCCTTCACCGCCTTCGTCCGTCGGCACCGATTTCAGCGCCGATCGCGAGGTGGTTCTTCCTTCTTTTTTAGAATTATTACATACATGTTGTGGTCATAGTAGCATATTAGAATTAATTTTATTAACTTCATGATTTTAGTTTAATTAATCGTGATTATGATAAACATGTGATGATTAGCGTAAATTGTGTTGTATGATGTAAATGCTCACTAATGAAATTGTTAGTAAACCATTGAATAGTTAATTAAATGCTTGTTAACTAGTTAATTTATGAATTTGTATGAATTAGGTTTTGCATGCTAGCATTAAGTTAAACAGATTAAATTGATTAAACCATTGTCACCTAATTAGAATAGGTATGCTTTGAAATTGGAATTAAAAGTGCTAGGTAATAAGTAACATATGAAATGATAAAATTATTAACTTGCTTGACAATTAGAGATGTAGGGTAATTGTCGAGATGATTGTCATGTTTGATTAGATTGATTGTATGCATGTGGATATATTAGTTATATAGGCGTGCATCATATATGTATGGGCGTTAGTAAATAGTTATGTTCATGTAGGTTCGTTGCAGGAGCTCGCCGTCTAGGCACGAGACTGCGCTTGGAGCTTCTGACAAGTCCGTTAGGACACGCTTCTCAGGTTTTATCGCTCTATTCTATCGGTGATTTGATTTATTGATCATAGGACGTGTCAGGTGGATGATTTATTGGACCCCACCTAACACGGGTCACCTGGTCGATGGTTTTCGGAATTAATAACCCTCGAGGATGAGATCCCTCGAGTTTGTTTTCGAAAATAAGATCCACCTCAAGTTGCCTTCGGGCCTATTATAATAAATCCCGACCCAGCCCTATAAATAGTTTTATCGAGTTTTCAGTGAGACAAGAGAAGATGAGTCGACTGCACGTACCATGAGCGGATGCCGTGCCAGTCAAAGCGGGCTCTGGATTAGTGCCAGCGGACTGTTCCATTCCCGAGGGATCCTGACAACTCCGCGTTTGAGTTCCTCACACCCGGAGGACGTGGAGGTTTACGGGTACTGTTTAGTACAGCGCATGTCCGGACTTGTGGTTCAAAGGGTACTAAAGGCAACTGCCTGAGAGTGCTCGGTCTACGTGCTCAAGGCCAGGAGTAATATGGAGGTTCGAAGAGGGCTTAGGATAAAAGTTTTACGTGAAGTACTGAAAAGAAGTGTCGTGAGTGGCACAGTACCAGATAGATCGGGATGCTGTTGAGTCAGCTGCTCGACGGCTCCTCTGTAGTTGCCCTTATGAGAGTTCTTGAGGAAGATATATATGATGGTTTGCTTTCCATGAGAGTTTGCTCTCATGTTCCAGTTTGATATTAGTTATTTCCGGACTAGTGACACCCGTTGCTGACATTTTTCTACTATATGTAGGTGAGAATGATGAATGGCGTATGCCGGCCTTGACGAAGGAGTAGCGCTTGCATTGCACACACATACCTGGTGCCGCGCCGACTTTTGCGTAAGATGTGATGTGATTGGCTTTTGTAGTAGATTTACATATTAGTATTTATGCATGTGTTTGTGAGGCTTGTATGCCATGTTTTAGAAATGTGTGGAAATGTTTTGAGAAAGGCTCTAATGATGTGCTATGCTGAAATGAAAAGGAATCAAATGAGCTGAGTATGAGATTGCAGGTGGGCTAGACCCAATTACAGTATGTGTGGATGATTTGAAGTCTATTGCGATATAAATTATTGTTTTATATATATACTATATTGTGTCGTATTTTAACAGGTCGTCCCCTTATTGCACTTTTAGGGGAGGTTCTGTCCGTTTTATTCCAGGTTTTATGAATTTTGTTGCTATTTTAATTATTTTGGTGTGTGGTTTTTATCATGACATTCACGTAGTATCCTGTTAGGGTTTTGCATCTCATTCATATATTGTTTGCGCATTAGCGGCGTGCTCCATCTTGAGACGTCGAGAGGGTTATGTCGTAGCCGTTTAGGTTTTGGGTCAGCCAACTTAATCGGTTTACGAGTAGTTCGATCCTTTGTAACAGTTTTGGTCCGGGTTGAGAGTAAACCGGATTGGGGTGTTACAGATACTCCTTGATTTCAACCCCAAAAATTTCCACAAAAGTTTAAACCACTTGAGCAAAATTAATCCTCAATATTCAGGCAAGTTTAATACATTATTTAATAAACTTCTCACGATTGTTTTTCGTACAATTAATAATTATTTCAAATTTTACTGCTAAAGAGTATAAATGATGATGTTTTATATATATTGAGACATGCATTTAATATTATATCAAATCAATATGAGTGCAAAACTTTATAAGAGCAGATTACAATTATTAATCTACATTTATTCGTTGTGAATTTACTGAATTAATAGATTTAATTATGTAAAACATGCATACAAAGTGAATCACATGTAAAAATTCACTCCTTTTATGAATAATCACACATACAACAAATCCAAACTTTACGAATTCTTTATATATCACAATCCTCCCCAAAATAAAATCTAAGTCTATAATTCTTTCCCTTGAGAAATCATCAAAATTCAATCCAAAATCTATATAATCATGATACATATATGTTCTAAATATTAATTTTATAAAAACAAGATGATATGATGGGGAAATAAGAGAGACAAAGACAAAACATAATCAATGAAGGCCTCTTCTCCTCCCCCTTGCGTCACCTTCTTAGAGAGAATTTCTAGGGAGTCACTTTCTTTCTCTAGAATACATGAGTTGATCTTTGAACTGAAGAAAGTAGCCAAGAAGAGTAGTTTTGTTCCAAAAACTTGTGTACCTACTCAGAATGTGCCTAAGTCCTCTACTCAACAAGGTTGTGGAGACTCCAAACAATTCAAATACGAGAAAGAGGCAATGAAGTGCAGAAACTATGGAAGGAACATCCAAGGTGATGTACAGAACCACCCACGTTGCAACACACCAATTAGGCCTAAATGGATGGACAAAATTGCGATATTATAATTTAGAAGCTACTCGTTAGGCTATCTGTTACAGACTTTACGTAGGTGGATCTCAACCCACCATGGAGAATTAAAACGGACACCAAACTAGGTTTTCATAGAATGCGTGTAGAGTTCATACTACAAAGGTGGATCTTAGACTTAAAGGAATCCTATATGAACACCTTTAGCCATAATAGAGGCAGAACCTCAACTATGACTATGAGCGGTTACTATGAAAATGTGATGTTCTCTCCTAACTTAGTAGAAGAAGCACACCCCCGCTATAGTTTTGAGGTTGCATGATGTTGCGGACATCATATTCTTACTACTTAGTTTAAGTGATTGGCTTAGGTCTTCTTATTTGTTATAAGAAGATGATGCGAGTATTTAAATAAGGATCATGGTTACTTGTTAGACATACCCTACGCGAGCAATAATTAAAGCGTTAGAAAAATTATGCAACATCATCAAGTATCAGGGCATCAAACCCTAATACCTAGAGTTCACGTGGGTCTTCAATTGGCATGAACCATAAGCTCCTCCACCCACATTACTCTAATACACATAGCTATAGCCAAATTCATTTCGTGTACTTGACTTAGCTCCTCATCATGTTCCATGACTCTGAGGCTTATATACCCTATAGACAATGGTTACCCTTGCCCAAAAGTATTGTAGCTAGGCCACAATCAAATCATGCTTGATAATATCCTGTAGACAATGTTTTATAATATAACAATAAAACATGCTTAGCACAACCGTTATGACATACATCTGAATCATACAAGGTTCACATAGTTAGGGCACATGCCCATCATATTGTCATCCGCAAAATACATAGTCCATGTACCTAGGCATCCTCACCTATATATAATAGAAAACCATGCCAGTAGTCAAATAAATTTGATTACCAATCATGATAACTACCTGTAAAACAACAAGCTGGTAAATTGGTATTCCATTACCCACATGAACTTTGGAAACATCAGAATTGCCTCACACTAGGAGGTAAGAAATCATAATTAAACGAGTGCCAGTGCACATACACGACTAATATTCATATTCATATTCAAACATACAACACTTACCCCACACATCATGTATATTACACTTGCCATGGTACTCGAGTGATAAAAAGAACTATTAAGTTGTGCCAAAAATTTCGAAAATGTGGTGCATTACACAGTATTGCTAGCCAAAACTTGGGAGGTGAGGGGCATTAATGTTCTACAATCTTTTCTTAAACCATATATGAAAATAAAACTTCTTTTCAAAATCTAGCCTTTCCTAAAATATTCAATGAAAAAATTGGGGAAGAAGGAGACCCAAATACATGTTAAAATTGTCACTTTCCAATTTTCACTTACACTTTTTGTACCATGAACTTTATACTGCTCACATTACTTAAGTGAGCTATGGAGACTTATGTAATAAGGAGTGAAGAAATCCAATGGAGAAAGGAAATCAAAACATGTGATGACCCGCCTAATTTTACACTTGGGTTGAGGCCATTTTTTGTCTAATAGCCTGAACCCATAATAAAACAATAAAAAGAATAATAAATAATAACAAAGCATGCAACAAATAACAATTAATTAACCAAACTTGATAACTAACCACAATAATTAAACAAATAAATTAATGTCATTTAATGACAACTAAAAAGAAATTATTCCAACTAGTTTAATATATCCAATAACTTATCAGCATTGATGCTCACTCTAGCTAGTTGTTACTTGTAGAGGTAATTCTACGTTAATGATAAAATTGCTGAATAACAATAACCAATAAATAAATAATAATGCACATATGAGTTTACGCCTCACCTCTGGTACCATCTCATGTTTTGTTTATTTATGAACATGTAAAACCTTTGCTTCAGGTTAGCGTTAGTTTTGCCTTGTTTGGGTCAGTATCGAGCCGGTTCGAACGAGTTCAAACCAGACAAATTTTGAGAATATTAATATGGAGCCCAGATGGTTATATGAGCATGTTGTGGTGGCTGAGTATACCTGACATGCACATGATAGCTTTAGTTAGGCTACAACTAACATGTGTGTCTGATCTTGAGGGGTCTAGATCATAGTAGTGACATGTACGATAGAAAGATACCCACATTGGTCTCCTCAAAAGTAGCTGCTAATAATTCTGCTCAGGTTTTCCAACCATGTGTGTTTGATCTGGAGGGGTACGGATCATGATGGTGACACATATAATGACAAACCATTGCTGATTCTACACTTATCTCATGAAATCTGGAATGACTGCTCCCATAAGAGCTAACTGCCTCTCACTAGAAATCACTGATCTAGCCTTGGTAGATCGAGTGAAATTTGGTCAACTTTCTAAATCTGTGGTCAAAGGTAATCTAGCTCATCCTTGGTGTGTTCATGACTCTGTTTGTTGAAGTTTAGCCAACAATATTCTTAAGACAGACATATACTAGTAGAAGAGGGAGGCGGTGAAGTGTCCAAGAGACTATAGATCTACCTCACTACTCATCCTCATCCACAGTTATCTCCTGGAAGTGGTCCATCTCAAGTCATCTGTCCAAACTCTTATATATGCTCTAAGCACTTCAATGGCTCCACTGTCACTAGCCACATCCTTCATCTACAAGGGATTATCTAAAGGTCCAAGTCCTCCAAAGTAGGCCTCAAACTATGCCTAATGGATCTCTTTAAGGCACTCGATGATTCATGCTCATGTGTCAGGTAACTATGTGAGTATCTCCATACTAAAACTCCCTATATTTGTCATCTTTGATAACTCCGTCTCACAACATACACCATGTCCCAAGGAAGGACTAATGTGGAGACATACAAAAAATGGACAAGTACTGTAATGTCCCCCAGTGCTCCAAAAACTCCTGGTCATTATTCGTCTCAACTTCAGTTGATTGAATATGTGAACATTCTATGTAGTCCAAATCTCTGGCACAAGAAAGGGAATGACGAGTCTCTAAACTTATCATGACATATCTGTGAGATCCATATTGGCATCTACTTAAATCATAATCTCATATCTATCTCATAATTTCTATTAACAATGAAATATGTATTGCTTAGGTCTGACTGAGCAAAAATCTAAAATATTGAGAAAATACAAAAGGAAATACCTGTCGGCTTGGCTAAGGATAGCTCCACCACTTGGCTTAAAATAAAAGTCTTCCATCTCAATCGACCAAGGCATGGCTCTGATACCAAACAATCGATACAAGACAGTAGGTCACACACCACTAAAGAGTGGACGAGACACGTGTCAAACCTCACTGTGAGTCCCTGTAGACTCGAGGGGAGATAGTGGTTCTTTGGGTTGTTTGAACCCCATCCATTTATAAGTGCGTGACTAGTACGGTATCGAGAAACACATGCCTACTGTTAGTTGATTGAACTAGAGCCACTTAGGAGTTGTCTCTTAGACTTGTCATTTATTTGTTGTTCCATATGTTGGCCACTTGTGGTGGAGTCAAATCATGATGATCTTAGAGACATGCCCATGGACCTACCCATATTTTTGAGCCACCCATTATTCTATACAGAGTTTCATTACCTCGCCGTGACTCAGACAAAGATCCTTACATCACCACATATGGAGACATGATGTCAGACTATGTGAGGATGAGATGCTTCATAGTTAGAGTCCTAGAGTAGTGTGACTAGTTTTTCATGAGAGATCCATTCACTTTTCATGTGACCAGAGATGTCAAACAAAGTCGAGCCTCTACCCGAGTATTTTCACACTCACCTTCCTAGGTATATCAATCCTATCATCAGTTTACCAGATAGTTGAGATGACCAGGCATTGACTAGCACACATGCCACAGACTAGATGCAAACTCCACAGTTCCATGTAGAGTATGTCTTCATACTCCTTGAGACACGTTGTACATGTACAAGTGTTCTCGCCTTCATTCCATAAAAGAGAGCCCTCTTGATCATCAATTAGTGGTCATATAGATAGTTACGAGAGCCATAGCACAAAGTAGATTTATGGTACCTGTCCTTGTTCCATTATGGAACAGAGCGAGATACTTGACATGGAACTGAGTTAGCCAAGACTTGGTGAGCGGTCTAGTTCTTATTACAGGGACACTTGAGAGATTGACTTAGACCAGTGACAGTGAACCATACAACTCATTAGCATATACCCTTATTTGGTAATAGAGCCCACCATATGATAGCAAGACTAGCAGGACACCCTATTATAGCTATAGAACCTAGAGTAGAGTGCCCTGAGGGTACATGTAGTTGACCTGTCACTTTGATGGGGATCAGGGAGACATGGATAGATGTTAGGCTGCATACCTTGCACCAGATAGTTTTTCCTGATATAGCTTAGACTAATACCTTGCAGTACTTTAGAGTACCAACTCGACAACCTAGTAGACCCTTAGGGGTAAACCTAGGTTTTTCCCACTAAGGTCATTGCATTTATGTCACCATAGTTTGTAGTGACCTTAGGAGCTAGTCTAGCGAGATGATTTGAGCATGCATGGTATATCTAACGAGACGATTCAAGCATGCATGATCAATCCAGTGAGAGAATTCGAGCAAGTATGGTTAGTCTAAAAGATGATTCCAGTGTGGACAACATCTTTCGCCAGATGATTCGATCATGTGTAGTCCATACAGCCAGATTAGTAAGGAACTAGTGTGCTTTATTAGCGTTTAAAGTTTCAGCTTCATGTTGGTATGTTTGGACTGTGTGTAGCTAGCTTTTAAGGGAGAACTACCAGTTTGCCAACGAAATGACATCTTCAGTGGAGTCCTTTGATTGCAGTTGATGTAAAGAAATTTTGAGGACAAAATTTTTATAAGGAGGAAAGGTTGTAAAACCCACCTTCGGGTTAGGCTTTTACCTGCTTGTAGTTTTGCCCAGTTTGGGTCGGTCTTGAGTTGGTTCAAGCGAGCCAAGCTAGTTTTCAAATCATGAGTATGGGGACCAGATAACCATATGAGCTTGTTATGGTGGCTAAGTATGCCTAACATGAAGGTCATAGCTTGAGATAGGCTATAGCAAAATATGAGTTATCATTGTATACATGATGTATATAAATGATTTTATATGGGTTAGCAATTAGGCTTAAATTTAGGCCGTTGCAGCATTTAGTATCCATTTGGGGGTTTTAGGGTATCTCCTTTGCATGCATCATAGGGATTTTGGATCATTGGATTGTGCTCCAGTGGGCCAAACTTGATTGAGTTGTTGGTTTTCACCTGATTGAGTTGAAGATTCATGGCCCATTTAGCCTTCTTATCTCGATTCTCGCATATAGAGTCACTTTTATGACTTAAATTAGTTTTGACTTTAGACGGTCTCGATCTGAGCTTTCCGTCCACATGTATATCGCATATACCTATAGGTGGGTCCCACTAGGCCACAAGTTGTTGAACATCCCGATCGTGCCACGGGCAAGATCTGAGCCATACACTTAGCCTTAGCTTCACCCATTTATATCGAGAGATTTCCCACAATTTTAAGGATTTTTATCTCAGCAACAAGGCGAGACCCCATTCCTTCTTTGGACACCAGATTAGTACGACCGCAACCACCTCGCGGCCGGCTATAGGTACGTACCCACCATCCCCACCGTCGCATTTTTTATGTCAATTTCCACTGGTGCTGCCACCCTTTCAAGCCATTTTCCGGCACTGGCGAGTGTCCTCCGGTGAATTCAA
The DNA here is from genome assembly GCA_033002965.1 of Piper betle. Taxonomy (NCBI): domain Eukaryota; kingdom Viridiplantae; phylum Streptophyta; class Magnoliopsida; order Piperales; family Piperaceae; genus Piper; species Piper betle. The sequence goes on along the minus strand of JAURVB010013590.1, from coordinate 40,405 downwards.
CTACCTTGACAGCTTTCCCTCGCCGAGACCTTCCTTTTAAGACCAACATCGACCTTTGCCACGACCACGATCGCCGCAGGCAACTTGCACTTGCCCTGCGGCATTTTCCATTGTTTCCAACTATTTTCTGGCCAGCCACCTACTGGACACCACCAACCATCAGCTTAGATAGCTTTCTCACTCAACAGCTGAGTTTTTGAGACCACCCATGACCATCGCCGTGGCCATGATCGCCGCTGGTGGAGTCGGTGGCCGGACTCTACCTATCGTCATGGCCATTACGTCTGCCTTGACACCCCCTGTCGATCCCTACTAGAGGTGACCCAACTGCGCCACCGTTAGCATTTTTTGGCAATGGACACCACCACCCCCAGTTCGGCCCATTTGCCCATGTACCGTCTGACTACTCGCTTTCACATTCGCCTAGCTATGCCGGGTTCTCCAGCCTGCCAATCCATGATCGAGTCTACCAATCCGAGCTCGTGTCCATCAGTCTAGTACATGTCTGCCCAATTTAACCGAACCTATTTTTTAGTTAACCCTAACCAAGTTTGTTCAGCCCAGTCAACTTGGTCTATTTTAGCTTAGTTTGGTCCGGTCAGCTCATTTTTAGATTGTTTTCGTCTGTTCTTCAACCGTTTTCAGCATGTTTGGATGATATGATTACTCTTCTTTATTTATTATTTCATTTGTATATTTATTATTATTATTATTTATTTTTTATTATTCGTGTATTTATTGATTTTAATGCATGTTTATATGACGACTTATTATTATTAATATATTTATTTATTAATATTAGTCTTATTTATGTTTACTAAATTTTATATATATATATATATTATTCTTGTTCGTGTGTATGTGATTGTTTATTCGTATTTAAATATGTATTCTTATATTGTTAAAGTATGATATTATTATTATTTATGATTAATGGGTATTATTTATTTATTTATTTATTGAATTATTATTTATTGAATTATTTAATTATTTAGATGTTACTAACACGAATATATATGATATTTACTCATGTTTAGAAGTACATTTATATAGTATAATTATATTATTATTTTATGATTAGATTATTATTGTTGACATGTCTTGATTACTTATCTATTTATTTACGAGTTTATTTATTTATTAGTTATTTATTTTATTATTTATTTGTAGATTTGTTTGATAGTCTTTTCTATTAGGATGTACGAATGATGTAAACACACACCACAGTCATGCATCATATGGACATTTCCGCATTTTACTTAGCAGTGGATTGCAATGTAGGTTTGGTAATCTGAACTCACCGCATATGTGCAGACATGCTTGGAGCTTGGACCACTGATCCATAGGACTTCCCCTTTTGCTTGATCTTTGCTTGACTCTTTGCATGTCGACTTTACCTATGTTTTAGATGTAGGATGACATCGGTGGTGTATTATCGATCCCTCCGATGTCAAGCCATTTAGTTGTGTTTTCTTACACATGTTTAATAAAACTATAAGGATGAGATCCCTTTTTGGTTTTTGAACATGAAGCTCCAGAAATATATAATACAAACCTATTCCTGAAACCTATTATATAAGTACACATATTTTTACGGATTTCACGAATAAGAGAGTGAGTGGTATGAAGATATATACGGATTGCACTAGTACTCTTTCAAACCCTGAGGTAATGTGGTGTATGAGGGTATTGCGTAATGCAACACATTTTTAGAATTTATGGCACTCACTTAACAGTTCCTTTTACCACTCAAGTATCATGGCGGGCGTAATATGGAGGATGTGAGGGCATAAACATTGCATGTATGAATATGAATATTAACCATGCATAAGAGCCGACTCTTGTTTTAAGTATGTTTGCTTATCGTCTGGTGTGAAGCAATTATAAAGTTTCTTAAGTTTTTGTGGGTAATGGAATACCCATTTGCCAGTTTGTATTAATTATTTTTCGAACCAACAACACTCGTTAGTGACGTTTTTCATATAATTTATGTAGGTCTTGCAAATCCTGAGTCGACTTCGGTGAGAGGACAAATAAACGCTATATACACTTGAGCTCAACAAAATTATTTTCTTTCTTTTTTTTATTTATACTCGATGTGTTTTAACGAATATTTAACAGTGCTTTCCATGCTCATAACACTAAGCGGGTTATTTCGATATATTTTATCGATCGAGTCTTACTGAACAATAATTTTAAACATGACTCGTGTAAAGACCCGGAAAAAAAATAAATAAATAAATAATATATATATATATATATATATATATATATATATATATTCGACGCGGTGGGAACGAACGTTGGTATCCATGAATTTATTTAAATTATTTACCCGCTACCCGGTTAATTATCAATTACCCGGTCAAGTGGAAAGTATTAGTTAACCGGTTAAGTATTTTTACCCGGTTAAGTAAACCATACCATTTAACCGTTTAAACTAGTAAAGTGAACCGTATCACTTACCCATTTACCCGGCAACGAAGTGTGTTTTCATAAACCCTAGGCCTTCTTTCATTTTATAAGGAGAAGGAGGGGGGGCGTCATGCACATAAGCTCCTTGGACAAACGCCGGCTTCCCCATTGTTTTGGTAAGTTTCTTCCTCTCTTCTTCTTAGTTTGCATGCATACATATGATCAAAGATTATAATACAAGATAATCATGGAAACTAAGACCTGAAATCAACAAGAAAAAGGGAGGATGTAACTGGATTAGAACCAGGAATTCACCCACGAACATAAGTTGCTGCCGTGCAGCAATTCTTGTGTGTTTGTGATTAATTACAGCAACAAGTCATAATCTTTTGCTAATCAGTTGCTGCATCAACGTCCTTACTCATGTTGTAGTAATTAAAGGTGAGATTTCATAGAATTTACAGCCAAGAATGGTAGCACGTCCTGCTGAAATTGCCAAGGATGGTAGCACGTCCTGCTGAATTGCAGCAACAGCACCATGGCGTTTGTGTCACGACCAGTTGCATATACCACGCTGTAGGGTAGTGTTTCTCTTCTTCTGGGCGTTGGGTTGTTGTGCGGGAAGAAGGGGACGCGTGGGGCGGTGCTGCTGGCCACGTCTGAGTCGCCATAGCAGCAGGTCGAGGTCGCCATGGCTGCTGGTTCGTCGCTGTGGTGGTGCAGTCGCCCTTTGATTGTTGCTGCTAATTTGGTTGCTAGGAAAGGGAGACAATGGGTGAAGGATAGGATCTAGATTTTGGTCGAAAGAGAAGAGCTTGGTGCTGGTTTTGGGTGAAGAGAAGAATGGTGACGGGAAGAAGAAGAAGAAGAAGAAGAAGAATGGCAGTTTTGTAATTTCGGGTTGACTCGATATGGGTTGAGTTAAAAATCATAATAATAATACCAACTCGTGTTAAAATCATTGAAATAATTAATTTAAAGGAATATGAGTTAAGTGGTCAAAATAATAAATTTATAAATTATTACATGAAATTAATAAATTTCGATCACGATAAACGGTAATTAATTAATCGGCTGATTAAAAGCAATTAACTTAAATTGAAGGGTTATGAGGAATATTTAATAGAGACTTCACCTTTATCATATAAAAGTTATATTTGATAAATAAAACGATTATTCTTATAATAAATTCGTAAAGTAAAATAATGGATCAATAAAAGATAATCGCGTAGAAATTACGCGATAGCATAATTAATTAAATAAAGAAGTGTTGAACCTTATCGAATTAAATAAATTAATTAATGTGGCATATATTAAATATTTAGTTGCATGCATTTTCGACGCGAGTAAAATTATACTAATGTATAATTTTATGCCCCGTTCATATTAGGGTTAGCGGATTACAGTCGGACGAACCCGCAAGTCAGGTACGTATAATAGGTAGAACATCGTATTTTCCTTGTTGGTAGCCTAGGTCGGCCTGAGCCCAGATTCGACCACCATGCACGAAGTGCAACCGGGGTTAAAGAATTGACTCAGTCCGACACTGGGTCGTGTTATGTGTGTGAATCTTGTAATGCATCGATATTGTTTTGGAGTAGTGATAGCCGCCCCATAAAAAGGCTACGGCCGGGGTGAGTGAGGCACAGCGATTCCTCCATCGCACTAGAGTGCAGTGATTGCCGCCCCATAAAAAGGCTACGGCCGGGGTGTGTGAGGCACTGGCACTGAGTGCAGTGATAGCCGCCCCATAAAAAGGCTACGGCCGGGGTGTGTGAGGCACTGGCACTAGAGTTGGCAGTGAGAGCTTCCCCACAAACGGGGCATAGCGATCACCTGAGTGCAGTGATAGCCGCCCCACAAAAAGGCTACGGCCAGGGTGTGCAAGGCATTGGCACTGGAGTGCAGTGATAGCCTCCCCATAAAAAGGCTACGGCCGGGGTGTGCGAGGCACTGGCACTAGAATTGGTAGTGAGAGCTTCCCCACAAACGGGGCATAGCAATCACCCGAGTGCAGTGATAGCTACCCCACAAAAAGGCTACGGCCGGGGTGTGCGAGGCACTGGCACTGGAGACGGTAGTGGTAGCCTCCCCATAAAAAGGCTACGGCCGGGGTGTGCGGATCACAGCGGACACCTCCTCCGCATTGTTTTGGAGTATAGCGGAATCGCTCCACCGCATATTAAAATAAATATATGAAAATGGTGGAATGTACTTGTTTGTTTTATCTATTATACTACTTAGTGTTGTAATCACTAACGCGGAATTGCCTCCGCAGGTGTGCAGATCCGAGATTAGATGATTGACAACTAGAGCATGGAGCAAAGTAATATGAGGACTCCTTTTTGTTATTTAATTGAGGAATAAGTGTGGCTGCTGGGAAACGGTCCAAGACTATGGGATTTTATTATAAGTTATGATTTCTAATAATGTTTGACATAATTGCTTTAATTTTGAGTAACACCTAGCCAGTTAGGCCCACAATATTATCATGAAAAATGGCGGGTCGTTACAACTCGACTCGATCGTAATATTTCTGATTTGCTTCTCAGGTGGACCAAAATTGAGGCGTTACAGTTGGACTTAAATTGAGGTGTTACAATTTGGTATAAGAGCCATGTCTTGCTTGATTGAGATGGAAAATTTTTATTTTGAGCCAAGTGTGTGGAGCTGTCCTTAGCCAAGCCAACAAATATTTCCTTTCATGTTTTCTCAATATTTTAGATTTTTGCTCAGTCAAACCTAAGCAATGCATATTTCACTGTTAATAGAAATTATGAGATGAATATGAGATTATGATTTTAGTAGATGCTAGTATGGATCTCACAGACATGCAATGATAATTTTAGAGACTCGTCCTTCCTTTTGCTGTGCCAGAGATTTGGACTACTTAGAGTGTTGACATATTCAGTTAATTGAAGTTTAGATGAATAGTGACCAGGGAGTGCTGGGAGCACTGCGGTCATTGTAGCTCTTGTCCAACTTTTGTATGTCTCCACATTAGACCTTCCTTGGAACATGGTCAATGTTGTGAGATGGAGTTATCAGAGATGATACATATATGGATTTGGAGTATGGAGATATTCACATAGTTACATGACACATGAGCATGGACCGTCGAGTGCCTTAAACAAATCCATTAGGCATAGTTTGAGGCCTACTTTGGAGAACTTGGACTTTTAGACAAATCCATGTAGATGAAGGATGTGGCTATGACAATGGAGCCACTATAGTGCTTGGATCGCATATCAGAGTTTGGAAAGATGACTTGAGATGGACCACTTTCAAGAGATCATAGTGGATAAGAATAGTAGCAAGGTGGATCTATAGTCCCATGGACCCTTCACTGCCTCCCTCTTCTACTAGTATATGTGTGCCCTAAGAATATTGTTGGCTACTCTTGAACAAACAGAGTCATGAACACACCAAGGATGAACTAGATTACCTTTTAGCACGGATTTAGAAAGTTGATCAGATTTCACTCGATCTACCAGGGCTAGATCAGTGATTTCTAGTGAGAGGCCGTTAGCTTGTATGGGAGCAGTCATTCTAGATTCCATTAGTTAAGTGTAGAATCAGCATTGGTTTGTCATTGTACGTGTCACCACCATGATCCGTACCCCTCTGGATCAGACACACATGGTTCAAAAACCTGAGTAGAATTATTAGCAACTACTTTTGAGGAGACCAGTGTGGGCTCAACATTATCTTTCCATCGTACGTGTCACCACTATGATCCAGACCCCTTTGGATCAGATAAGCATGGTTAGATAACGTGCGTCAATTTAATAGTAGCTACCTGTGGGAAGATAGACATATGGAGATAAACATACCAGAGACAGAAATGGGTTCACAACATATATGAGCTGGATCAGGTTTCAGCACCTGGATAGCACAACTACCGTCCGAGTAGCACAATCGCCATTTGAGTTGTACAACTACCATCCAAGTAGCACAAGAGCCCTCTGTGATACACAACCACCATCCAAGTAGTACAACCACCACCTACAATGCAGAACCACCGTCCGAGTTGCCCAACCACCGACTGTAATGCACTACCACCATCCATGTGCACTACCACCGTCTGAGTGAGTAGTTATAGTGTAAGCAAAGGCCAAGTAGTTACCTCACCCTACAGGAGGACACGTACTTAATGATGTTCTTAGCATTGCATAGAGACCACATGTCATAGTTTCGAAGCAGAGTAGTGCCAGAGATTGAGGACAAGATATAGCTACAGTAACATCATCTGGGTGGGGAAAGTTAGGCACACTTGAATTATTTGGATGTGACAACACATGATTGACTTCACCAGCCATCTTGCATACCATTGCCTTGACCTGACATCCTTGGGTTAGATGTTTATAGTGTTAGTGGCAGTCTTATAGGGTTCATCAGATAGTGTTAGTGAGTCTTTTAGGGACGTATATGAAAGGAGTTTGAGCTCACCATAGATGTGCAGACATGCTTGGAGCTTGGACCACAGGTCTATAAGACTCTTCCTTTTGCTTGATCTTTGCTTGACTCCCTATGTGTCGAGTTTAGCCGTGTTTTACACGTAGGACGACATTAGCAACATTTTATCAAATCCCTCCAATGTCAGACCATTTAGCTGTATTTTCTACACATGTTTAATAAAACTATAAGGATGAGATCCCTTGTTGGTTTTCGAACTGAAGCTCAAGAAATATATGATACAAGCCTATTTACTAAACTCATTATATAAGTACACGTACTTTTATGGATTTTACGAATAAGAGTGTGAGTGGTATGGAGATATATATGGACTGTACTAGTACTCCTTCAAACCCTGAGGTATTGCGTTGTATGAGAGTATTGTGTAATGCAACACATTTTCACAATTTGTGGCACTAACTTAATCGGTCCTTTTGCCACTCAAGTACCATGGCAAAAGTAATATGGATGATGTAAACGCATAAGCATTGTATGTATGAATATGAATATTAATCATGCATGCGAGCCGACACTTGTTTAAGTATGTTTGCTTACCGCCTAGTGTGAGGCAATTTTGAAGTTTCTAAAGTTTTGGTGGGTAATGGAATACCCATTTGCCAGTTTGTATTGGTTATTTTTTGGACTAGTAACACTCATTAATGACGTTTTTTATATAATATATGTAGGTCTTGCAAATACTGAGTCAGCTTTGGTGGGAGAACAGATAAACACTACAAACACTTAAACTCAGTGGAAGTATTTTCTTTCTTACTTTTATTTATACTTGATATGTTTTGACGTGTATTTAATAATGTCTTCCATTCTCATGACACCAAGCAGGTTGTTTTGATCTATTTTATCGATCGAGTCTTATTGACTAACAACTTTAAACATGACTCGACTTGATTGTAACATTTCTGATTCAGTTCTCAGGTGGACCAAAATCGGAGTGTTACAGAACCAAACTGAAATGTTATATTATTTAATATTTCTATATCTTATAACCCATTACAAGGAAGATCACACCCACATCTCCCCTAAGATTTAGGCCTACTTGGCATTTTAGAAGGAAGACAACCACTACCCACAACCGCATCAAGCACACAAACATAGGAAATATAAATATTATAAATTACTAAAAAAAGTTCTCAAACATGAGTTATTACATTAGTATCCGTAGTCAATAGTAAAAACGTTAAATAACTAAATAAAATAAGAAAGTCTATACAAAACAATGCGACAACAGGGTGAGAGAAGTGTGCATGTGTGAAGCCTCTAGGGTCCCCATGTATTTGCCAGCAAAACCCTAGGCACACCACTTAAATAAATATTAAAAAGAAAAATATCATTAACAAGTTACTAGTCTAAAATAAAATAACTATTATATCAAACTTACATAGGAATTCATTAGTTCATAGAAAATAATACAAAAGAGGATAGGAAACCACTGAAGTATCACACAACACCCATGAGAAACTACATCGGCTTGTGACCCACAAGCAACACCCTTTTCTCTTATCCTATCAAATTCCACCATGTACCACTCCTTTGAGCTCCGAAGGCAAGCCAAATATACCCCAATCATGACATAAGTTGCTATTATGGTATCCATAATTCCTACGCCTCTCTGGGCATGATAAGTTCATAGATAGACATGAAAAGAAATAGAGCGTTGCTCCGATCCCATCGGGAATGAAATAATTAGGCTCCTCAACAAGTCACATCCTGGAACTTACCCCTCAAAGTGGGAACTACCCAAAGCAATCTCCAACATATCTTCTCACTCTCAAAATCGTAAAAATATAATCCTATAATAATAGGTTCTGGTAGCGAATAATTAGAATAAGCCTTCGGAAAGAAGATTACTTACGATAGATCTTTTAGTTTTTGAAAATAACTCAAGGGATATCAACCTTTGAGGGTTCTCAAATATGAAGTTTAAACGACCAGAATAAAGTGGGTTGCGATAAAATGATCACTTACCTCGTCTAACACTATAAAGCAACCCACCCAAGAGATAAGTGCAAAATACGTAGTTAGTCCTAATGGACCTAGCCTCCAAGCTCCAAGCAATCTACTCTTGAGCTCAAAACACACGACCTATTAATGAAATCTACTAAACATATAACACAATCTATATGCTGCATGCAAGAGAATGTATAATCAAACGAGATAAGATTAATTTAAATCAGGTATTACATATATTTGCACCTTACAACAGGTGAAAATAAATGAAATAAAAACATGACATGAATGATTCAAAAAATGACAAATAATAAAAAATTAGTGCAAGAGTTACAAAAATATAAGTTTTAGCCAAACTATAAGTATACAAGCTCAAGGTTTGAGATCTAGTCAAAAGTTATAAAATCTCATCAAATGTGAGAGAAAAGAAGAAAATTAAACTATGACATAATAAAAAAAATAATGGTTGAATGACGATGACAAATTTCTGTGAACTCTAACACCAATGACGATGTTGAAAAAATTCAAGAAAATATGAAAAGACAAACTCTGGAATGACGATGTTGAAAAAATTCAAGAAAGCGTGAAAAGAGATAATAATATAATTTGGAATTCAGGAATATGTGTTATAAAGATGAAGTTTTTTATAAGGAAATGAAAAGACAATCAATCTTGCTATATGAAACTTAAGAGATGAATGGTTTACTAATGTGACATGACTCAAGGCATTTTTATGACTTTTACTACAATGTATTTCAACAAGTTTGCTTTTTTGTAGCAATGCATAATTGAATGTATAATTAATAGACACAAGCCGTCACGTAGATGATTTATAAACGAAGACTAAAATCCTAAGCCAAAAGCATTGATTTCACACCTTTGTCCCAATAGACTGGCCAATCTCCCTGAGATAAAATCATCACTTATGATCATAAACACTACCCCTATCCTTACTATGCTTCGATGTTCGAGTGCGTATTGAGATATTTTTGTTCTCAATTCTCAGAACCTAATTCCTATTTTTGGGATGACCCTTACACGACCATACATTTCAATCAAGTAAGTAGTGCCCTTGACATGTACACTTACACCAATGCCACAAACGCTACCTTTCACCCGAATAATCAATGGCAACTTATATTAATTAAATATCACACACCCGAATAATCAATGGCAACTTATATTAATTAAATATCACACAATTTCTACACACCTCAAAGCCTCAACAATTATCTCTTGAACAACTTATAACTGATTTCTTAAAACCACAAAATATACATTAATATGTATATTCGATTATCTTCATGCAATGCAATGAAATGGAATGCATGCACACTTATTCACTCCAACAAATACATTGCTTCAAGCCATACATCATCACACAAGAAATATATATATAATGCTTAAACATCCATAAGTATAGCATATATAATGTAAAACCATCAAATAATGCAAATTTGGGTTTGAGGTATAAGGACAGCGGCTTTGCATGAGATTGCCATGGTGCTAAATCCATAAAACACACAAAATACAAGTGTCGCACCACTGATACTCCTTGGTTTCAATCACCAAATTTTCCACAAAAATTTAAACCACCCAAGCAAAATTAATCCTCAATATTCAAACGAGTTTAATACATTATGTAATAAACTTCTCATGATTGTTTTTCATACAATTAATAACTATCTCAACTTTTACCGCTAAAGAGTATAAATGATGATGTTTTATATATATATTGAGACATGCATTTAATATTATATTAAATCAATACGAGAGCGAAACTTTATAAGAACATATTATGACTATTAATCTATACTTATTTGTTGTGAATTTTGTGAACTAATATATGTAATTATGTAAAACCGTCATACAAAGTGAATTACATGTAAAAATTCACTCCTTTTATGAATAATCACACAAACAACAAATCCAAACTCTATGAATTCTTTATATTTCAAAATCCTCCACAAAATAAAATCAAAGTCTGATTCTTTCCCTTGAGAAATTATCAAAATTCAATGAAAAATCCATATAATCATGATACATATACGTTCTAAATATGAATTTTATAAAAACAAGATGATATGATGGGGAAGTAAGAGTGACAAAGACAAAACATACTCAATCAATGCCTCTTCTCCTCCCCCTTACGTCACCTCCTAATAGAGAATTTTGAAGGAGTCGCTTTCTTTATCTGGAATGTACAACTTACCAAATTAACAGGGGTATTTCGGAAACTACACCTTCATTAATTATTAAATCTTAATACGGTTATTATTATTATGATTATTATTATTTATTTAACTGGGTGCCAATCTCCAAATAATATCTTAAATAAGAGTTATAATACTTCTAAAACACAATCTCAAACCTCTTAATTCATCACAATTTTGTTACATTAAAATTCTATTATTTCGTAGATTTGTTAAAAGTCATTTTTACCCTTCCACGTTATTATTTAATAAGTTGGTCGCAAGGTCACCTTGAAATGATTATATCTCAATCTGTAAAACTTCGTTTTTCATGATTTTTTTATTGGAATTCTTGTCTAGTTTATTCCCTCAAAATTTCAAAATTTTTAGACACCTATTCGATTGGATATAAATTTTTAAACTTAACGTCTTAGGTCTGTCCAAATATCTAACTTATGAAAATATTTTAAGATTATATTTATTCTCTTTCATAAATAAATATTTTATTCTTTAATTAATATTTGATTTTAATGTCAATAAAATTCCCGCTTATTCATCTACTCGCTCTTACCATTTTAGTTAATTTACTTAATTTTATTAATTAGTAAATAAAATTCGCCTCTAAGTCAAATCTCACAGAAAGAAAATAAGAAATTCTGAAATCAAAATTCAGAAACAAAGAAGTGTCTAATTTTTTTATATTGTTTTTGAATTAATCAATTCTAGGTATTATTTATTATTGCCGTTTCTATAACTCGTCTAGGCTAGATTTTTGGTTAGCTAACTAATTAACTTCGATTGATACGTGCTAAAAAACTAAAATTAAATGGGTACCACAAAACTATTAGTTTTTCAAAACAAAAAAATCTCAACAATTGATACTTCTTTATAGATTGGACGCTATCATATTTATTAATGGCTCTTTAGAAGTGGAAGGGATAGCTCCAGTGGGCATTGTTTCGTACTCCCCACTGTGGGGTCAGGATTCTTTGTTCCAGCCATGAAGTGTGGCCTCGGGCATAAGGGGTATGACGACTTATGTCATTTCCATTTTCGTTGCCCGTCACCAGCAGTCTGTTAATAATTCCTAACCCCATGGCAGCCGTTAAACACATGGGTTGTGATTATTGCCAAACTTAACCCAACGGCTTTGGCATGGCTCATAGTTGCAAAAATTGGCCGACCAATTCAAAATAGAACGGAGGCCATCCACATCAAAAGAGTGAGTAAATCGGTCTTTGTGAGTAAAAGACAAAACATACTCAATGAAGGCCTATTCTCCTCCCCCTACCTCACCTCCTTAGGGAGAATTTTGAGGGAGACGCTTTCTTTTCTAGAATATACAACTTACCTAATTAATAGGGGTATTTTTGAGATTGCGCCCTCATTAATTATTAATCCTAATACAATTATTATTATTATTTACTTAACAAGGTGTCTGTCGCCAAATAATACCCTAAATAAGAGTTATAATACTTCTAAACACAATCTCAAACCTCTTAATTAATCATAATTTTGTTGCATTAAAATTCTATTATTTCATAGATTTGTTAAAAGTCATTTTTGCCCTTCCAAGTTATTAGCTAATAACTTGGTCACATGGTCACCTTGAAATGATTATATCTCGATCTTTAGAACTTCATTTTTCATGATTTTTTTATTGGAGTTCTTGTCTAGTTTATTCCCTAAAAATTTCATAATTTTAGACACCTATTCTATTAGATATAAAATTTTAAACTTAACGTGTTATTTCTGTCCAAATTTCTAACTTTTGAAAATATTTTAAGATTATATTTATTTTCTTTCATAAATAAAGATTTTATCCTTTAGTTAATATTCGATGTTAATGTGAATAAAATTCCGGTTTAATCATCTACTCGATCTTACTACTCTTAGTTAATTTACTTAATCAGTAAAAAAATTTGACTATAAGTCAAATCTCACAAAAGAAAATAAGAAATTCTGAAATCCAAATTCAGAAACAAAGAAGAGTCTAATTTTTGTATATTGTCTTTGAATTAATCGATTATATGTATTATTTATTATTGCCTTTTCTATAACTCGTCTCGGCTAGATTTTTGGTTATCTAACTAAGTAACTTCAATTGATACGTGCTAAAAAACTAAAATTAAATGGGTACCACGAAACTGAGTTTTTCAAAACAAAAAATCTCAACAATTAATACTTCTTTATAGATAGTACGCTGTCATATTAATTACTGGCTCTTTAGAAGTGGAAGGGGTAGCTCCGGTGGGCATTTTTTTCTTATCCTCCACTGTGGGATCATGATTCTTTGTTCCAGGCATGAAGTGTGGCCTAGGGCATAAGAGGTACGACGACTTATGCCATTTCCGTTTTCGTTGCCTGTCACCAGCAGTCTGTTAATAATTCCTAACCCCATAGCGGCCATTAAACACATGGGTTGTGATTATTGCCAGACTTAACCTAACGGCTTTGGCATGAGCCGACAAAAGTTGCATGCATCACGCGTGTACATGTTTCCACAGACACCCTCGCTTCAAGAGGATTTGTGGCGTTCATGCCAAGCCCCGGTAAGATCTTCATGGAACTTTTTCTTTTACCAATCTTTTTCCTTTCTTGACGGCTCAGTAAAACTTGATATCTTTATCTTTATACATGGAAAAATACACCACCATTAATTCCTCACACAGCTTCTTTATTATTAAGCTCTAACACAGTGGTGGACTTTGATGGACAAAGCCATGATGAAATCAAATTTTCTTTTCAAATTTGTAACTGATATGAAAGTGACATAATGTTTAATTATCCTATTATTTTTTAAATTTTTACTCATTTTATGCCTCTTTACTTTAATTTTTTTCCTTCAAAAAGAAAAGAGAACGAGCACATGCTGATATTATTGTTATTATATATTTAGTTGACACTTCCAAAATCACAGAAGATGAATAGCGCTCAATGCTTTCAGATCCTCCACATGACGTCACGGCCGTTGGAGCTGCCATTGATGGCTTGCTGCAGCAGGCATGGAAGGTTTTCGGGATTAGAAATGATGCTTTGTTTAAGAATGTCGGAATAGGAGGTGGGATGATGTCATTTGAGACTTATTTTATTTCTTATATTTTCCATCTATTTATTTCTTATGGTTAACTGGTATAATACAGTGAGAACACCTACCTTGCATGTAGGGGTGAGCCCACACAATCAAATGACCTAGTCTGACAATCGTTTATAATTTTTATAACCCAATTTGACTGGCCAATTATGATCAATAAAAACAAATGACATATGCATGTTTATTTGTCCGACTAAATGACCCCATTCAAATGACTCATAAAAACCATAAAGTAATAATATTAGCTATATTTTAAAAATTCATCACTAAATTACCATAAAAATTATAAATTTAAGTCATATTTATATTAGATATTTAAAGAAATTAAATATATGATAAAATATAAATAAGGTATAAAATTTATCTTTTGAGAAGAGTCAATAGGCAAGTCTAGACTTGATCATTAGGAAAAAGTTTGATTTTCACAAACTTACTTCTCTCTTTTGAAACATTGTATCTTCTCATTCTTCTTGAGTTTTATGTTGGGAGGATTTTCGTGTTTATATGTTTTTCATCATTATCTAAATTCACTTATATAAGAAATTTGTGGAGATAATATTTGATCAACTTGAAACTATGTCAATATTGATATATTCTTTGATTTAGCGGGGTCCACCCCTTATAGGTGTCTCCACAAAAAAATGATGGAAACAATATTAAACTTTTTCATTACAATATAACATTTATTTACACAAATATATTCTAAAATAATAATTTTAATTTTTTGTTGATTGATATAAGAGAAACTAAGAAATTATGTTGTATAATGTGAGAAATGATAAACATGAAATCAAAATAAAATTTTAACTAGACAAAATTTCACTGTGTCCGATTGTAACAAATTTGAGTGAAGAATTTTGTTCACAAATGACTAACTATTTTGTCGGAGATTGATTGGTTGTAGATGGACAATGCTTTCTCCCATGTCTAACTAGCTGACTTCTACAATTCTTTAGGGCATAGAGTTGACTTGAAATCGATTGCCTCCAAGCCAACTCAGACTGATTATACTAATTTTTTAATTATATAAGTAAAAATTATACGAACATATATATATATATATATATATATATATATATATGGCACTTTAAATTGACAAATATATGATTTATGTTACTTAAACAATATTGATTTAGCTAATCTAAAAGAAAATAATAGGTTTTGATAACTTTTATACTTTGATTTGGAAGTAAATTATAAAATCATTTAATATGGAGTAATCTACGTAGTTTGACAGAATCAACTCAAAAAAATTTTAGTTAATAATAAAAAGACTTTTAAAACTATGGTATATATATCCTTTGAGGTTGGAGTTCTCTCCATGTGGTTCTTTGAATTAATTATTTTGATAATTTATCCTAAACATTATGATCTTTTATAATAAGGTACGTACTTTTAATAAAAAAATAAAACTTCAAAAAGCAATCAAAATTTATATACTTCTATAGTGTTGGTGGGCATTTGAATAGGAACCCAAATTATTAATATTGTTTATATATTTTATTAAAGTCAAAATTAAAGAATTATGAGCATCTTTTGTTTATAGGCATAGTGCAAAACTACTCCATGGTGGCCAACTCCAAACCTCGCGTATGCAAATGAATATAACATTTTTATTATACATTCTATTGGCCAAATTTAATTGTTCTAAACCTCAAATTTTTTTACGTAAAAACACTTGTCTCCTTTAATTTGAAATTTTGTTGTGGCACTTACATAGCATGTGGCGCAATCGTTTGCCACATGATTTGATGGATCCAACCCGCAAGTCTTAACCTTTTCCTTGTCTGCCTCATGATGACCTCAATTTCCATAACTACAAAGAACTCGGTAATTATTTTTTTGTACCTACCAAAATATATACTATCACTTGTAAATTATGATAGAATTTATATTCGTATGACCTGATTGATTACACGGTTTTTTTTATAGTACATATATTTTTGCTTAGTATCCAGTACTGCAGCTGATGTAAAAACATGCCAACTAAACTAAATCTAGTTATTCATTCTGACATGGCAATATTATTTTTTCCTCAGATATCATTTTCATCCCATAAATATTTTATTTTTTTATAAAAAAACACGAAAGGGTAAGTTCATATTTCAAATCGAAATTTCCCCGGCTTCTCCGAATGGAAGCATCGAAGCAACTATTTTCAAAATTTCTACAATTTTCATATTAATTTTGGTGAATTTTGGAAAAATCCCATTAGCCACATCTCAAGTTAGCTGTTTTTTTCCTGAGCTCAAATACTTTATATTCAAGATTGGCTTATATATTAATGACAACGAACGATCCTTTTCTAACATTAACACCGCTTCTTCCCGAGCACACTTCACCTTCTTTCTTGACGGAGATCAAGATAGAGAGTCATGGCAGACAGTGAGCACAACCACCGGCCATGGAAGCATCTCCACGGAAAGGTGGTGATGGTGACCGGTGCTTCCTCCGGTATAGGCAGGGAGCTCTGCTTAGACCTCGCCAAGGCCGGTTGCAGGGTGATCGCCGCTGCCCGGAGGATAGACCGCCTCCAATCACTTTGTGAGGAGATTGAAAGGATCCGTGGCCCGTCATTTTCCTCCTCGGCGTCGGCGTTTCCCGGCAGCGCGGCCGCCACGGTAGCGCTTGACGCGACGTCCGACGGTGCTGCTATTGACGTTTCGGTGCAGCGGGCTTGGAAGGTGTTCGGGAGGATTGATGCTTTGGTTAACAGCGCAGGAATTCGAGGTGAGTTGATGCCATTTGACCAGGCCAATTTTTTACTTTCTTATATGTTTCTATCTCATGATGTTAATACTGATGGAATTCGGGAGTTTTAGTGAAGGATTACCATGTGAAAGATGTAGGTTGGATCTGTGTTGTTGATGACCTATGAGGTTTTGTGAAAGATTGAAGGAATTGAGGTTGGGAATAGGTGAGATAGAATAAGGGAGATAGCAGAGGATAAATGGTAGTCTAGTTGAAAGGGAAACAGTGATTCTTGTGGCTGCATCGAACACTTTGGTTGGTATGAACTATGGAACACTTTGAAAATTATGCTATTGCTCTTCCTTAATCCTTACCAAAGTGTTCCATATAAAATTTCTATGTTACTAAAAATGATAATGAGTAACTTCCACCTTCCTTCTTAATATATTACTATATCTGCTTGGTTTTTTCCTCTTCATATAAGATTCCATGCTAGTATTTGACGTCTTTCCGATTTGACTTTGTATGTGTAATATTTTAAGTCTGAGTTAGAGCAGGGAAATTGCCCTGAGCCTGCCGAGACCTTTAGTCCATTCCAGGTCTAGTCCTTCTAAATTGATTAAAAGTCGTAAGTTGGACTTAACCTGCCATGATTGAGTGGACGAGAGACGATCTTGTCCATCTCCTTTATTTCCATCAAGTTATAGAAAGTGCCCCTGTTATTTTGTTGACGTGAAATTCAGAAAAATTTAGATCATGGGCAAATTTAGTCTCCAAATAATGGAAAGCCAAGGGAAAATATTAATGAACATAGAAAGTTCTCCCTTAACTTGTTTTTTGACTTCAATTTACGGCAAAAATAATGGTAATTCTACATGAATATTTTATCAGGAAGTGTGGCTTCTCCACTGCATTTAACAGAAGAAGAATGGAACAATGTTTTTCAGACAAATCTAACAGGTTCTTGGCTGGTATCGAAGTCTGTTTGCTGTCGGATGCGAGACTCTAACATAAGAGGATCTGTGATCAACATTTCTTCCATTGCCGGGCTTCCTCGTGGGCAATTTCCTGGTGGTGTTGGCTACTCTGCTTCAAAAACAAGCGTGGATGCCATGACCAGGGTAATTTATAAATCTTACTCTATAACATTCCCATCACGTACAAGGTAGATTACAAACACAACCAACAGGGCAATATTTATTTTTCATGTAAATGTGATTATAGGTGATGGCTTTGGAGTTGGGTGCGTACAGGATTAGAGTGAACTCAATAGCTCCTGGATTGTTTAGGTCGGAGATAACTGAGAGTCTCATGCACAAAAATTGGCTCAACAGAGTTGTAGAGAGGACTGTGCCGTTGAGAACGTATGGCACAACTGATCCGGCATTGGCGTCTCTAGTCCGGTATCTGATTCACGACTTATCAGAGTATATCACCGGCAACATTTTCATTGTTGACGCCGGCGCTACGCTTCCTGGTGTCCCTATTTTCTCATCCCTTTAAGATCTTCACCTTTTAGGTCATGGCCCACTCAGGAGCCACATGAATCTGGCTTCCAATTGTTTGTCATTTTCGTAGGAGAAAGGAAGGGATCAAATAAGAGAGGTTCACTTGCTGACGGAATAGAACTTGTAGGTGTTCTTCCTAATTCCCAAGATTGTATTGTGTCCAAATTTTGTGGCAACTTGCTTTCTATCACAGAGATTGAAAAAATGTTAGGTAAGATGTTGCCCCATGCGAAACTAATATCACAATTGTACTTTAAATTTATAAATAAACTCTCGTTGAATAATAATATATATTATAATAATTTAATATATTAGATATAGATTATGATTAATTCTGGCTTAAAATATACATCATAATTTAAGGAAAAGATATAATATAATAATTGATTAATTTTTTTATCTTTATTATATTTTGATTGGTTAAATTTCTTATTTTTAATGAGAGATTAAGATTAAATTATTCTTTTAATAATAAGAGTAGATATGAACATGAAATGACAACTGCCCTCTTTTTTCCTTTAACATTATCAAAGGGTCAAAAAGGATGCAATTCCTAGAGGAGCCTATTAGTTAAGTTTCGTTGGGTATTGTACTGACCTGTTAATCACCTATAACCAATATACCAACTCAAATTATTTATCATTTAAATTTTTACTACCCAAACTTGAACCTGAACCCAATAATTTAACATTTAGTCAACCCAAACCTAACCATTTAAAACTCAGTAATGTTATAAAAAATTAAATTAAATAATGGCCTGAAAAGTTAAATTTAAAATAATTATCTAACAAGAAATAAGGATATTAATTAGGCTAATAAAAAAAATTGAAAACATTTGAATTATATATATAAACATATATATCTCTCAATGACAAAGTTTAAACCATGGTAGATAATTTTTTAAAATTCAATACCTGAAACAAAAGATGACCATTATAAAATTGGCACCATATTTACAAAAACCAAACTCGATTATATGAGTACCCAAAACCATTAGACATTGGTTAGTTCAGTTTTGTAGGTACCTGACCTAACATGCACCTCTAAGCACTACGAGGTCCTAGGCCAAACCATATTTTTATTTAATTATTTAATTAATTGGATAAAATTTAAACGTTGAGGCTTTAACCAGATAGGATAATTAAGGAAAATTTATTTCAAATGATTAATTATTTTCAATGAGGGAATAAAACACTTAATTATGTATTTTTAGATTTTCGTAAAATTATCCCAAAATATCCCCCATTAAATAGAGACCCTTATATAAAACGTAACCAGAGGTCACCCCTTCTCTCTCTCAAAAAGTTTCTGACGTAGACTTCTAGAGGATGAGAGGGAGAAGGAGCGGCTAGGAGCTTAGTTAATTCCATCGTTTTCTTTGTCTTTCTTCATCATAAATCATCATATTTTAATTGAATTGTGTAATGTTGCATGCATACATCATATTATGATTGATTCTACCATAATTTTTGGATGAATTGTGATGTTAGGAAATCTGTAAATTTCTTGTTTTGATGATATTATGGTGTGGTTCATTGAGTACTCGGAGATGGAACTCATTGGACATGGATTTTCATGAAAAAAATGAATTATGCATGTTTGTTCTTGTTCAAATTAAGAATCTTGGTAATATTTATATTATTTTGTAAATCATGATAGTAAATAGATGAGTGAATAGGTGATATGTAGTTGTGTAATGATTTTATGAAAATTTGCATGCTTATAATTAAATTAACATGAGACAATTCATGTAGCAAGTTAGATAAGAGAATCTTGTTAAATTGTGTTTCAATGGTGAAATTGAATACCATAAGTTAATTGCATGAAAACATAGCATGAGTATATGTTAAAAGGTGTACTTAACGTGTTGGAATAATTAGAATATGATTATATGATAATTAATCACGAAATAAATAAATAAATAAACCATTATTCTATTTTGCCCATAGTAGTGCTACGACATTGCATACCAGCGTTGCGACCATGCATATTGAGTTTGGCATGTTGACGAACCAGCACCGACGACACTCAGACGATCGAGAGTTTCAGCGCCGCGGCATTGGTGTTGTATGAGAAAATATTGTGACCCATGCCATGGCATCGGGAAACTAAGAATATTAGCGTCGCGACACTCAGTACGTATGTGTTTGAATTATGACAATAGCGTCGCAGCGCTTAGAGACAGAGTCGCGGCACTAACTCGACAATTTGTATTTTTATTAAAAACATTTTTAAAAGACTAATGTATGATTTAATTAAATAAAATTAAGTATTTTGGATTATTTATTGATGTGATATAGATGTGTTTGAGCTGTATGTGTGTGTGAATCATCTCGTGCATTGCATATCATTAAAGTTGTAAATATACATTCCTTGATGTATATCTTTGGGTTTTAGGGAGCGCTTGCTAGTTTTTGAGCCAAGTAATCTAAGGCTGCTTTGCGTGGTTCATATAATTTGTATGATAAATAATTAATACACTATATGATCATTGATTGGTGAGAAAAGAAGCAGATTTATGGCATTGGTATGTTAGACTTACGTCGAAATTTACTTTCCTGGCTAAAAGATGTGGTTTAGGGTTCGAGGTTTAGAAACCGACATAGCCACTATGTACTTGGACACCACAGTCTGGGCGGGGGTTAGGTGTATTGTCATCCCTTTGGCAGTCGAACGCTTCTCGTAATAAATGGAAATTCTTTCTATTAGATTGACTAAATCTACTAGACAGGGGTTACGCATAGACTCTGTGGTTAATCGACTTATTTATTATTAATTTATATGCTTAGTGGTTTTATCGCTAACGTGCAATTGCCTCTACTAGTAACTAGCTTGGAGCATGTCATGGGACTCGAAGACATTGGTGGGAGACTCAATCAAATCATTATTAGTGACTAGTTCATTTGACTTTTACAATTATAGTTGGATTATTTGCTCCATGGGAGTTTATATTTAGTTATTGTTGAATGTTATATTTAACTTTGATATATACTGAATATGACTAGTACATGGGATAATTATATTATTGATAAATAAATGATTTTTATTTAGTGGTAAATTCTGTTTATTTTATTTTATATTCCTATTTATTTTACTTTATTTCGTGTATTTGTAAATTGGGGTTTGGGGTTTGACACAAATGTGGCGCCTAGTCTAGTTGGAAAATTGAGCTAATCCTCACAATTAGTATTCAAAGCTATGGTTCCACGTAGCTATTAATATATCAATTATACCTTGTTGAAAGTCCAATGAGTCCACTATCACCATGGTTAGAATTTTTATCTTGTGTATAGATTTTGGTTAGTGAGGTACTAAGTTGCAATTCATTTAGATGGTGGCTAATACTAAGTCTCAAGATAGTCAGTAAAAGGGGAACGAAGGACAAGGATCGAACCAACTGAGGGCGCAAACCCATTGAATATGGTAAACCCTCAGCAGAGAGCAAACCCAAGGTTGGCCAATGAATAGATGTAATCCTAGATATTGGCAGCTATCCATGGTTTGGTTTAGTCGACTCCAACAATCTAGAATATAATGTTAGAGGTTGTCTAGAGGATACCTATTCTGGTAGTACAGGGAGGCAATGGAGCCACAAGTTCTGGCTAGCTGTTCTACTTGGGCACCTCCCAGGTTCAAGGAAGGGAGCCAAGGAACGAGGGATGTACCTCCATTAGTGATTCATGTTGAACAAAACCTGGCTAGGTTATGGGTTCTAGATCATGCTATCAAGTTTACCAATGAAAAATTTATTAAGAATGGATCTAAGAAATTCCATAGAGAGGTAGATCTCATTAAGACTGAGAACTGGATAAAGAATATGGGGACTACATTTAGAGCCATGCAAGTACCTCATAGACATGAGACTAGATAGGCTACTACCATGCTTTAGGAGGAAGCCTATCATTGGTGGCAATCTGTAGGGAAGTTAGCTTATAACCGAAGGGAGATCACGTCCATCACTTAGTCAGAGTTTGTGATCCAGCAAAAGGCTCTAAAGTTTTAATTCAAGGGAATGATTCAGTGCAAGAATATAATAGAAAATTCCTAGGAGCAATTTTCTCTTGGATCACTAGACATTGAAAAGGCAAGATGAAACAAGTTCTTTTGCAGATTAAAATTTGAGCTAAGGGACAAAATTGCCAAGATCACTAGGAATAATTTGAATGGAATTATCAATCCAGTAGCCAATCATGAGTTGATCTTGGAACTAAAGAAAGCAGCCAAGAAGAGTAGTTTTGTTCCAAAAACTGGTGTACCTATTCAGAATGTGCCAAAGTCCTCTACGCAACAAGTTGTGGAGACTCCAAACAATTGAAATAATCAAAAGATGGAATGGAGTGAAGAAACTATGGAAGGAACATCCAGGGAGCTGCACAGAATCATGCAAGTTGTAGCACCCCAATTCTGCCCGAAGGGATAGACCGAATCATGATATTATAATTTAGAAGCTACTCGTTAGGCTATCGCGTACAAACATTACAAAAGCAGATCTCAACCCTCCCTGGAGGCTTAAGACAGACACCGGACTTGACTTTCATAGAATGTGTGCAGAGTTTGTCCTACAAAGGTGGATCTTAAAATTAAAGGAATCCAATATGAACAACCCTAGTATAACAAAGGTAGAAGCTCCCCTATGGCTATGAGCATGACTTTAAAAATGCGATGAACACCCCCAATTGTAAAAGAAGCACACTCCCGCTACAGTTTTGAGGTTGCATGTTGTTGCGTACATCATATTCTTACTGCTTAGTTCAAGTGATTGGCTTATATCATATTATTAATTATGTAAAGATGATGCACATACAAAGGTCATGGTTACCTGTTGTATATACTGTATGCAAACAATAATTAATCCGTCAGAGATATTACACAACATCATCGAGTATCAGGGCATCAAAATCCTAATTCCCAAACTTCATGTGGGTCTTCAATTGGTGTGAACCGTAAGCTCCTCTACCCACATTACTCTAACAAACAAATAGTTGCAGCCAAATACCTTTCATCTACCTAACTTAGCTCCTCATCATGTTCCATGACTCTTCGGCTTATATACCCTACAGATGATGGCTAGCCTTGCCCAAAGTATTGCAGCTCTATAGTAATAATATAATAATATAATGACAAAACATGCTTAGTACAACCATCATGGCGTACATTCAAATCATACAAGGTTCATATAGTTAGGGCACATGCCTATTGTATTATCATCCATAAAATACATAGTCCAAAACTAACAATATAACATAGGGCCCCTGTGACCGCTGTCACTAAACTGCCTGATCTATGCACCTAGACTGGCCATTGCTAGGGAACCTCGCCTTCATATAATAGAAAACCAAGTCAGTAATTAAATAAATTTGATTACCATCCGAATAACTACTGGTAAAATAGCAAGATGGCAAATGAGTATTCCATTACCCACGAGAACTTAAAAAACTTCAAAATTACCTCACACTGGGTGGTAAGCAAACATACTTAAATGAGTGTCGACGCGCATGCACGACTAATATTCATATTCACACATACAATACTTATGCCCTCACATCCTTTATATTACACCGGCCATGGTATTTGAGTGGTAAAAGGAATGGTTAAGTTACTGCCACAAAATTTAGAAATGTGTTTCTTTATGCAGTACCCTCATAGTCCACACTACTTTAGGGTTTGAAGGAGTACTAGTGTAGTCTATACATCCCATACACACTCTTAGTCATAGAAGTCGTAAACCCTCATATTTATATATATAGGCTTGGGAGAGGATTTAGTACTTAATATTTGGATCTTATCTTTAGAAAACCATCAAGGGGTCTCAGTCATAAAGCTTTATTAAACACATGTAGAAAACAAGGCTAAATGACCCAACATCGGGGGATCTGATAAAACACCATCGGTGTCGTCCTATGCGTAAAACAATGTTAAACTTGACACGTAGGGAGTTAAGTAGATATGAAGCAAAGGGATAGACCTATGGACCTGGATGAGTAGAGCTCTGTACTCTTGTTGGTGAGCTCGCCCGCGATACCTAGCATGGAGATATAACCGAATAAGAATCGGGTCACATTGGCATACAAAATGAGGCATAGCCTCCACACAAGCTCAACACTTAACATCACACAATTATCTTAATTAGGTCCTAAGCGAAGTGTTAAACTGCAAAACCCAGCTTTGGGTTAGGGTTCTGCCTACTAGTAGTTTTGCCCAGTTCAGGCCAGTCTCGAGTCAGTTCGCGCGAGCTCAAGCCAGACCAGTTTTAAGATCATAAATATGGGGCCTAGATGGCCTTATGAGCATGTTATGGTGGCTGAGTATGCCTAACATGCAGATGATAGCTTCACATTAGCTACAATAGAGCATGAGTTATCATCTTATAGATGAGTTATACAAATTATTATTATAGGTTAGTCAGAGTTGTAGGCCTAGATTTAGGTCGTTGTACCGTTTTGTATCCATTTGAGATTTTTAGGGTATGTCATTTGTATGCATCATAAGGATTTTAGATCACTGGATTGTGCACCTATGGGCTCAGCTTAATTGAGTCGTAGGTTTTTACCTAATTAAGTTGAGGTTGGAGACCTATTTAGCCTTCTTGCCTCGATTTCAGCCCATAGAGTCAATTTTAGAACTTGACACAGTTTTGACTTTGGACGGTCTTGATCCGAGCTTACTGTCCATATGTGTATTATATATACCCATAGGTGGGTTCCACTAGACTATGAGTTGTTGGACATTTAGATCGTGTCACGTGGCCATATCTGAGCTGTCCACATCAGTCCTAGCATCACCCAACTATTTTCCCAAAATTTCCCATGATTTTGATGATTTCCACCCTAGCACCACCGCCACTTCAGCGAGCCACCTGCGAGTCTTTGGCTCTCTCCTAGACACATGACAGGCACCCTCAGGGAAGCCTTATGACCGGCTATCTATCTATATTACTCACGACCACCAGCGATGCCACAGTCGCCATTGGCAACGAACTTTTTGCAATCGGTTTCCATGGCCATCTTCGCCACCATCATCTTCCTTTCACATGGGCCATCAATCTTGTCTGATGGCAACCCTAGTCGTGCCATTGACGGTGTTTTCTGGTGACTAGTGCCACCTGCCCCGTCGGACCCATATACCATCGTTCGCGTTCACTTACCCGTGTTCTCATCCGTTGGCCCGAATCCTGTTCACTCGTTCATGTCCATGATCATGCCTGAGTCGGCGTTCACGTCAAGCCACTCAGCCTAGGAGTTTTGTTTGACTCGGTTGAGTTGACTCTCTCAACTCGCTTAGTTGACTTGGTTCACTCTTTTTAGCCGTTTTCGGCTATTTTCGACTGTTTTCGGTAATTTGATAACCCCTATATTATTTTAGATGTATATTCATCTTATTTAATATATTTTTGATGCTACAAGTGTTTATTTATTTATTTATTTCTTTTTATTTCTATGTTTGTTGTATATAATGGATGCTTATGGGATTGTTTGTTATTATTATTGACATATTGACTTATTAATATTAATCTTATTCATATTTACTAAAATATATTTATTTATTTAATTATTTACCCATTTGTTCGTTGCGTGTATGGTATTATTTATTTGTATTTAATTACATATTCCATATTGGATGACTATGATGTTATTATTATTATTCATGATTAATTAATGTTAATTAATTATTAACTAATTAATTTATTTATCAACTGATTATGTATTTATTATTTAATTATTTATATGCTTACTAATACGAGTATATATGATATTTACTCTTGTTAGCATTGTATTAATATAGTATATGATATTACTATTTTACAATTAGAGTATTATTATTTTCAATATTTTTATGCATTTATTATTTATCTATTTATTCAAGAGTTTATTTATTTATTATTTTTTTTTATTAGTTTTTCCTTTAATATGTCTTGATTTGTGTGTAATATGTTTGGTTGTAGGTTTACTTAAGATTATCTTTCTTATTATGGTCTACTGATGATGTAAGTACACACAATGAATATGCATTATATACAGATGATATTATTTAACTTAGTAGTGAGTTTTGATGTAGGCATTCGGAGTTCGAGCTCAACATAGAGGAGATGTCATGCTTGGAGCTTGGACCACAGGTCCGTTAGGACTCTTCTCACTTTTTATCGCTATCCTCTATTGTTGATTTTATTTCCAGATCATGGAACATGTTAGGGGGTTGTTTTATCGAACCCCACTTAACACAGGCCATTTAGACGTATTTTACTTGTGTGATTAATAACCCTCAAGGATGAGACCCCAGAGTCTGATTTCGAAAATAAGATCCACCGCAAGTTGCCTTTAGGCCTATTATATAAATCTGTTTCTAGACCTATATATGATTTGTTCGAGTTTTCTTGTGAGATGTGAGACATGAGAAAACCGATGACCGCGTCTTGAGATAGGGCGCGTGTTAGTCAAAGTGGGCTCTGAATTTGATGAGTGTCTATTCCATTCCAGAGGGATCTAGACAACTCCACCTTTGAGTTCCTCAAACCCAAAGAAGTGTGGAGGATTACAGGTACTACAATGTAGCACATGTTTAGACTTGCGGTTTCAAAGGGTATTGAAGGTGCATGCCTGAGAGTACTTGGCCTCTGTACTTAGGGCTAGGAGGGGTAGAGATGATGTAGAGGGTTGACAGAAAAGAATTTGATGTTCTCACCTAATGGACAATTTTTAAAGTTGACAAAGCATGAGAGGAGATAGAAAGGGATTGCTGTTGTGTGAGGTCGATGACTCCTAATTAACGCCCTTATGAGAGATTCTATGAAGGAGTACATATATGTTTTCATTTAACAGAAGGGTCTACTCTCGTGTGCAATTTGACTAATAGTTATTTTTGGACTAGTAACACTCGTTACTAACGTTTTTCCTATTATATATCTAGGTTTTGTGATTTTGAGTTGGCTTTGGTGGGAGGATAGATAAACACTACATACACTTGACCTCAGTGCAATTATTTTCTTTTATACTTTTACTTATATTTGATGTGTTTTTAATGCGTATTTAGTGATTTCTTCTATTCTCTTAAAGCCAAACATGTTACTTCGATGTATATTATTGATCGAGTCTTATAGACTAGCTGCTTTAGACATGACTTGACTCGATCACGATATTTTTGATCCAGATCTTAGGTGAACCAAAATTGGGGTGTCACATAAACCTTATTAGGTAACTTAATTAAGTTTTTGATTTCATGTTTACTTAGTGGGCATTAATTAATTCTATGTTTAATCGAATGGGCTTATTAGATGATTTTCAGAGAGGCTTAACAATGTCCAAATGGGCTGAAATTTGGATTAGTTAGCCCTTACACTCTATGGTTCATAGGTAAATTCCACCATGGCTGGACCATTGGCCAATGAAGGGGAACAAGGCCAATTAAGATCAGTCCTAAGGTGCTAGAACAGTGTGTCTGGGCTGCATACCAATTTTTAACTATTCATTCATGGGATGAAGGACTCTAAATAGGCTTGGGTTAGTGGACCTAGTTAGCTAACACATGGATCTTGAGCCCATTAAGATTTAGGCTCAATTTACTTTGTAAATAGGCCTAATTGGATTTTAAATTTGGGTCATTCTATGGGCTATTTTTGAGCTATCAGGACCCTAACAAAGTGGAAATTAACAAATAAAATTTGGAACCTACCCAAATGTCCCCAAAATTGGTCACGGTGCTATTGAGACATAGGGTAAGAGCAATGTTTGTCATAAACAACATAACACATGACACATGGAGCATTATATATTTTTACCAGATTTTATTAGCTTAAAATTAGTGGCTTAACACATAACACAATCTCAAATCATACTCATAGTCATAAACAAGGCTTAACACATAACACAATCTCAAATCATACTCATAGTCATAAACAACAAAGGAAATAGAAGGCACACTTATGGGTGATGTTTATGAATATTTAGCGGTTAGATTAGGCTTAAAATATTACTAAGAACTCCTAAAATTACCGTGAACAACATGGAATGCTGTGAATTAACATATCCTACAAGGTTAGAGAGTAAAAATTGGAAAAGGGGCCTCATGTCACTCTAAAGATAAATGTTTCCATCTTTCCTCAATTTTTACCCTCCTACACACACATTCTAGGTCATGGAAGGTAAAACATCCAACACGAAAGTTGTATATATACATGTTATTAGTGCAAAAAAATTAGAATAATGAAAACTTAATGTTAGAGTGCCAAGATATGATTTTTATATCAAAATAATGTAGATCAATGACCTACGTGCATTATAAAAATCATGTCTACTTATTTAGATAGCCAAATAGGATAAATGAGTATTAAAAATGCTCCTAAATGGAAGATATACATTTTACAAATTCAAACAAATGAAATAAGGCAATAATGTAAGACATAAACATCAAATAGCGAGCAACAGAGGCAGCACAAACCTAAAAGTAACAAGGGTAGACCAAGGGGAGGTATTTTGAGGTATCCAACCCCAAAACCTACCACCTTAGGAGGTTAGGAATGTGGAGGAGAGTGATTGGAGCTCCGAGGAGGAAGAATAAAGCCAAGGAAAGGAGAAGAAGGTTGTTGGAGGTGAAGAGGGAAGGAGAAATGGTGAAAGGGTGAGGGAAGGGGTGAGTTTTGTAGAAAAAGGGTAGTTGACTTGGTTATGTCATAGGTATGGGTGTCATACCTAAAAGGGTATAGGTTGGCTTGGTGATGTCATAGAGGTATGAGTTAGATAAGGAGGTATGGGTTAGCTTGGGGAGGCCATAGGTGGGCGTCATACCTAAAGAGGTATGGGTTGGATTAGATAAAGATGTACGGGTTAGGTTAATTAAAGAGGTATGGGTTGGATTAGCCAAAAATCCAAAAACTTACGGTTTTTACCCTAAAGCAATCAAGCCCACCTTGGGAATTGCACTTTAGGTCAAGACATGTAAGGAACACGACCTTCACACCTAACTATATACAACTCGAATGGACTAAACGTGAAAAAGCCAAGTGTACAGCACCCAAACAGGTGTACCGAGCGCTAAGGAGGCTAAGGCTAGACAACTTACACCATACCATACATGAACCATGGTAGGAAGGGGACCCTAACAACCTGATTCAAGTAACAAACAACTGACAGTAAAAACCCTCGGGTGGATGGCTTGGATTTTTCATAAGTACTTCAACTGTGGAAAAATCAGGCACATGAGGGACTGTACTATGCTAGCAAAGAAGCAAACTAAGTTAGCCATTAACAATTAGCCATCATATAAGGGCAAGGGCAATAACATGGTGGTTGCAATGGAACAGGATGATGCTGAGGACCAAATTGTTTGAGGTGCTATTCTAATAAAAATTTTTAAAGTATTTGATTTGGGATGTACATATTCTTTTACAACACCTAGAATAGTCAAAATGCTAGGTTGGAAATATTGACCTTATCTTTCCCATTTTTTATTACAACTGCTAGGGGAGAGGCTAAGTGTACTTACTACCCACTATTGATTATGACTGCTTAGGGTGAGCCTAAATCTACTACACTGCGGATCAAGAGTTTAGAATTTGAAATTAAGAGAGAGACCTATGTGTGGTATTTTATTGTATATGCGTTAAGGGACTATGATGAAATTCTCAGAATTGATTGGCTAAGTCATAACAAAACATTCTTATATTGTGAGAAAATGAGAGCGTTATAAGGTCCATGTAATAGTTAGACGAGGGTTACTATTAGATAAGTCATCCTATATTGTGTCCTATGACAAAGCAAAGAAGATGATGAGCAAAGATGCCAAGCATTTATGGCTAGTTTGGTGAGTTCTAGGGAAGAATCAGCAAAGGTAGGTTCCATACTAGTGGTTTCACACTTTTATGACATATTTCCTGAAATATTATTGGGCATTTCAGAGCTTGAGAGGTTGAGTTCTCTATTGATGTAGCACCTGGTATAGAACTAATCTCTAAAGTTGGTAAGAGTTCACTATAGAAGGCTACATTATTCCTGATTATAAGGAGCTTAATATTCAACCTAATGCCACCTATGAGGAGGAGCCGATAAGAGTTTTAGACAACCAAAATAAGGTACTAAGGAGGAAGACAATACCTTTAGTCAAAGTGCTATGGAAAAATCAAGGACTTGAAGAAGCTTCATGGGAAAAGGAGGACATGAGGAAAGAGTATCCCCATTTGTTTTGAGATGAGGAGCAATGTCATTTAAATTCCCATAATTATTTTATGTAAGTGATTTTTGGGACGAAAATTTCTAAAGCTAGGGAGATTGTGACATCCTAGGCCGGACCAAATTTTAATTTGATTATTTAATTAGCCAGGTAAAATTTGAACGAGAAGGCCTAGATCGGGTAGGATAATTAAGACGAATTTATTTTAGATTCTTAATTATTTTTAATGAGGGAATAGAATGCTTAATTTCGCATTTTTATTATTTTTTATGGAAATTGCTAAAATATCCTGACTAACTAGAAGACCCTAGCATATAAGTTTTAGAGAGAGTTGACCACTCTCTCTCTTGATTATTTTTAACATTGAAGCTTCTAGGAAGGAAGGAGAAGGGATGGCTAGGGTTTGGCAATTCTATCGTTTTCTTTGCCTTTTTCATCATAAATCATCACATTTTAATTGATTTGTATATAGTGCATGCTTGCATCATGTTATGATTGATTATACCTGAGTTTTTTGATGAATTGTAATGTTAAGATATATGCAAATTTACTATTTTGATGATATTATGGTGTGGTTCATTGAGTACTTAGAGATTATACTCACTTGACATGGATTTCATGAAAAAAAATGAATTATGCATGTTTGTTCTTGTTCAAATTAAGTATATTGGTAATATTTATATTATTTTGTAAATAATGATAAAAAATAGGTGATAATTAGTTGTATAACAATTTTATGAAAATTTTCAAGTTTATAATTAAATTGACATGATTGATAATTCATGTAGCAAGAGTATCTTGTTAAATTGTGCTTTAATGATGAAATTGAATACCATTGTTAATTGCATGAAAACTTAACATAGGTATATGTTGAAAGTTAATTAACTTGTTGTTATAATTTGAATTTGATTATATGATAATTAATTAAGAAATAAATAAAAAAGAGAACCCTTTTTTTTGCACAGTAGTGCCGCAACACTGCATATTGAATTTGGCGTCTAAACAAGCCGTTCTGCAATTTTTAGAAACTGAGAGTTCAACATTGCTACATTCTGTTGTATGAGAAAATATTTTGATAAGCACTATAGCACTGGGAAATCGAGAATATCAGCATTGCAACACTCGTGTGTATGAGTTTTATGTTCAGCAATAGTGCCGTGGCAATTAGAGCGAAAGCCGCAGCACTCCCCTGACACTTTGTATTTTTATTTTTTTGTACATTTTTAAAAGACTACTGTATGAGTTAATAAAAAAAAATTAAGTATTGTGGATTGTTTATTGATGTGATATGGATGTGCTTGAGCTATGTTTGTGCGTGAATTCTCTCATGCATTGCATATTACGAGGGTTGTAAAATATACACTCTCTAATGTATATCTTTGGGTTCTAGTGAGCATGTAAAACTGTTGGTTTGACTTGGCTGGTGTTTAGCTGGTCCGGTTCAATTAGGTTGGCTCTAAGTGGGTCTGTGTGTTGTGTGTTGTTGTGAACTTGGGCATTAGATGAATTCGCCATTGAGTTTTATCTAGTCGGCCCTAGTTGCCAAGTTGATGCCTTGTTATTGTTTAAGGTGTTTAGTTAGCCAAGGTTTGCGTGTCATGTTAGAATCGTATCACATACATTTGTGGCATACGCTCTAGTCCTACATGTACCCTAGTAACCTTCCCAAGTAAACCCCAGCTTTTCTCCCACATTTTCCATTTTTTTGATGTCTTGGCATCTAGCACCGCAACGCTAGCACATGTGTAGTTCGCCATTGGTTTGCTCAGCGCCAAGGCACACAGTTAGGTTTTTTAAAAGCCTAGCCACCCTTCTTCTCTTCTTCTACATCTCTTCTCCTCTTCTCTTCTCCTCCTCCACCCTCTTTGGCTGCCACCCCACTCCCTTCTTCTCCCTTTCCCCCCTCTTTTCCCCTTGTTTCTTCCCTCCTTTCTCCTCCTTTTCCTCCTTCCTCCCTTCTCTTCTTCTTCCTCTGGATACGCTTTTCTCCACTTTGCTTTCATTGTATTGCATGATTTGCATTGTTTCATGTAGATCTTGATAGAATTATGTAGGTCATATAATTTTGCTCATTTTGGTATATTATTCACTATGTTTTGTATGTTGGATTATTAAAAAACATTGATTTTATATAAAGTTTGAAGATTTATTGTGGTTTGGATTATGCATGGTGAATTTGTTGATTAAGCATGATAAAATGCTTCCTAAATTACCTAATTAAGCTTATAACAATAAAAATGTGAACTTTATAATATTAGGGTTGTGTCTGAATCGCCTTGATCGGGTAATTACTAATTAGTTAGATACGAAATGTAATAGTAATTTTCATGCGTGTTTAATTTTAAAACGAACTAACTATGTGACCGTATTTAATTTTACAATAAAATTATCTATTTTCAAAATGATAAAAGATTTAATTAATAAAAATTATTATTTGCATAGTTAGGTTGGGTAATTAGAACATCTCAATTCGCTCCACAGGAGCAAATCAACTTTGTCTAGTTCAACATTTTTTACATTCCATATATGAATTTGCCTTTTCAATTTAAACATTGGGTTTTCAAATAATTTACCAACCAAATTACATTATTTTAATAATTATTCAGATATTGCATGATTGTTTAGTATATTAGGATATCCCAAGTTTAGGTATCTAGATCCCCGAACAGGTCGACATTTTTTATTTCTTAATTGTGTGGGTTTAAGCCTAAATGATGTTCCCAATATACCATTATCATACTTATAATTTTAGCACAATGTTTATTACCTGATCAGTTTATTGCATGAAATCAAATTACACATGTGAGTATGATTATCAAATTAGATTATATTAGTGTGTGTTCATTTAATTTCCTGTTTCATTCCATGCATCCATGATATATCTAGATCTGTTCTTGTGTTGCATGCACTCATCATTTAGGAAAGTGTAGTTGTCCGCATCGCTAGTTTGCTTGGAGTGGGGTTTGCCGCAATAGGACGGGGAGTTCTTTTCAAGTCCATTACGATTCTCTTTTGCTTGGCTCATGCAATTTGATTTATATTGCATAAAGTAGTTAACGACATTTTATTCGATCCCACGACCCATAATTTAACCGATTTTCCAGTTTAATAAAACCTTTAGGATGAGATCCCTTAATGAGTATTTGAAAGATTATAAGATCTACTTCAAAGTTGCACTTTGGTGCTATATAAGATTTCCATGACCAGCCTTTATATAAGTATTATATTTTCAAATTTTGACTTGCACACAAGATAGATGGAATGCGTGAAGTCACCGAGAAGCCCGGTTGGTACCCACCTGTGTTGCTTGGTGACAGTCTTATATACATACATACATAAACACATACATACATACATAGATGATATTAGATTACTACCTGCATGTAGTGTATATTTGAGCAGTATTCAGGATGTTTCCTCCATAGAGTATATTGACACCACGTAGTGATGAAGTGATTATCAGCTAGTCCATATTGGCCATATTACCTACTTGTTACTATGAGTTATTTTTGGTCCATGTGTATGGATTATCATCAATTATGATTAGGCCCTATTGGCCACTTGCTTATAATCAGTGTGCTGTGAAGGAGTTAT
The DNA here is from genome assembly GCA_033002965.1 of Piper betle. Taxonomy (NCBI): domain Eukaryota; kingdom Viridiplantae; phylum Streptophyta; class Magnoliopsida; order Piperales; family Piperaceae; genus Piper; species Piper betle. The sequence continues at coordinate 6,332 of JAURVB010013590.1, read as the reverse complement.
TGTTTCTTTTTAGTTTCTTGTCGATAAGTATTTTATCCATTTGCGAGTATTAGGATTTTCCCCTACTAGTTATTTGGGACTCTGTGACACTTGTTGCTAATAAGTTTTCCTATATTATGTAGATTAATAGGCTTGGTGTTGGCTAGTGTATCTGCGCAGATCATGAGGATCCTGGTGTCTGCTAGGTTGGTGTTTTGGTTGTGGGCTATTGCCTATTTGTGTGTGTGTCCCTCGGGGACTTTGTTATTTGTTGGGTATGTATTTGGCTCATTTGTGTTGATGTCTTGAGACTATGAATTGTGTTGTGATGATGTGGCCATGTGACCTTGAGACTTATGTCAAAACTCATGCCAGATTGTGTCCCTTGATATGATATGACACTATGACTGTTTATTAGCTATTGTACACCTAACTATATTTTCTCTATTTTGTGTACGAAATACTCTGAGGTATATAGGTCTACCTTATTTTGTATGGGTTACTCCAAGCTTAGGAGTCCTGAAATTCATGGTAAATAAATATCCAGCTAGGCAAAACCATGGTACTTCTTCAGATACATGGAGCAAAGAAGGAATATGGGTTGGAAGCGCTTTTGTGATTATTGTAACTATAAGAGAAGGGCCCATGTGAAGACTAGGCAAGCCCGCAACTTGATGAGTGTGAAATTTGGGCTAAATATCATGAAAATGATCTGAGAATGTGGCATAATACCTTAGAAATGTTATGTGAATGTCAAATGATATTATGAAATGTTTCAAAGATTGCTCTGTGAATGAATGATAATTGTACAAGTTGTATAAGTTTTTCATCATCCTATTTACATAAGAGTTCCTGCCGGATTTTCTCTAAAAACTTAATCTCCTATATAAATTTGACTAATTTAGGGTGTCTTATTTGTATCAGCCAAACCATAGGAGTCTTGCATGCATTGTAATTTTGTCTCTACATTAGACTCCCTCACGTTCCGTCTTATGATGCCTTGAGTGGCTAGGTCCTTGTGTGAGAGTTCTATTTTAATTTGTTATGAAATTGTATCCTTGAATTTATAAGTACGATTCAGTTTGCTCTGTGGGCCTAATTGGGGTGTTACACATCACTTTCTAGATTTTGAGTAAACTAATGTAAGGTGGAATTTTGAGTTACATATAACTTATATAATAATAATTAATACACTGTATGACCATTGATTGGTGGGGAGAGAAACAGGTTTCTGGCAATGGTATGCTGGACATACGTTAAAAGTTGGTTGTTCTAGCTGAAAGATATAGTTTAGGTTTCAAGTTTTGGAAACCAACATAGCCTAGTATGTACTCAAACATTGGAGTCTGGGTAGGGATTAAGTGTACCGTCATCCCTGTAGGATAGTAGCAATGTTTGTCATCATAAATGTAAATTCTTTTTGATAGATTGATCAAATTTGTTAGACAGAAGTTAGGTGTAGACTCTGTATTTAATTGACTTATTCATTATTGATATATTTATTTAGTGGTTTTATCAAAAATATGGAATTGCCTCTATAGGTAACTAGCATGGAGCGTGCATAGGACTCAGGTCTGAGACATTGGTGGGGGACTTTATCAAATAATTATTAGTGATTATTTTATTGGACTTGTTTGATTATAGTTGGATTATATAATATTAGTAGTGGACCATGGTTCATTCGATGCATATTTATATTTAGTTATTATTGCATTTTATTTTTAGCTTTGATATATACTCCATATGACTAGTACATGAGACAATTATATTATTGATAAATAAATGACTTTTATTTAGTGATAAATTATAGTTCTTTTATTTTATATTGTGGTTTATTTTACTTTATTCAATGTATTTGTAAATTGGGGTTCGGGGTCGTACCCTAATGTGGCGCCTGGTCTAGTTGGCAAATTACAAGCCCATTTCTCAAAAATTGAAGAGATGCTTAACTTTTGGAGGTAATCAAAAGAAGGGCGACAACATATTTTGGAAGATCTTTCTTATATTTTCCCATTCTTTTCATCTATACTTCTTTTACATTGATATTTATGATTGATGTAATGAATTTTATGATGTTTTTATTTTATTTATAAGGTGATTATTTATTCAAGGGCAATCAATAGATCTTAATTACAATATTAAATAAAGATATTATATTTCATTTAGTTGTTATTGTGATTTGTTGATTATTCTATTTATTTCTTAATGCTAAAAACACCTGCTCAATGTTTATTAGAATTTGAGACTTGATATTGCCTAAACATAGGGAAATTGAATTTGTCAAGAATAAAATAGTTTATGGTTTTGTAATATAGACATATATTTGTTGCCATAAATAGCGATTGAGGAATTGTGTTCAATGTATTGTTTGAAGTTCATTTGCAATTGTATATAGTGTTTGAATTAGAATGATAATTTATGCAACAACTCATTTCAATTACAGTAGTTTCCATGGATATCAATCCCAATCATTAGTAAGTAAATGAAATAAATAACTATAATAATTTGAAGCAATTAATTGAAGTTGAAGATCATATATCCAATCTCTTGACATCGATTTATTACTTGATTTTGTTTAATTAGTTTTTAATCAATTTTTTGTTTAGTTTCTAGTTAAATAAATTGCATCTTCTTCAAATTGTATTCGAGTTAAGTAACTTAATTAATTTGAGTAGGATAGGACATTGAGAATTATTCAACTGCTCTTTGAGGGAACGATACTCTATTCATCATTTTATTATTTATTCAATATGCATACTTGCATTAATATTATTTTCACAACAAGGTTACCATGGGCTAGGGATGACCTTGAAGTTTTTATAAAAAGGCAATCATTCTTCTTTAACAGAAATAAGTCAATCTGACTTGTCCTGGCCCTACTTCTGAAAATGATTAGGTATATTCACCACCCTTCTAGAAAAAAGTACATACGCATGTTTTATGCCAAAGCAAACTCAAGGATTGTTGTTCCTACTTCATTCTTTTGACAAAAAGGTGAGACCTTTACCTTACAATGGGATAAAGAGAGGTATTTTGGGGCTTCCTACCCTAAAACTTACAACTTTTAGGGCTTGAAAAGGTCTCTAGGATTCCAAGGAAGATGTGGGAGAAGTGAAAAGAAGGGTGGAAGGGCTAGGGTAGGAGAAAAGGAAAGCAAGGGAAAAAATGGTTGAAAAGTTGGGAATTAGAGGGTATTTATAGCTAAATTTCGGGTTCGAGTGCAAAAGTGTTGGTTGGGCAACTTTGCGCTAGCCTCTGCCAAGTATGACCATGGCAAGCCAATTGACTAGGCACACTGGCTGGTTGCATAAATCAAACTACATATAATAGAGGTCCACAAGATTGGGCGCAAGGGCATTGACCCAATGCCTTAGCATCCAGGGTAAAAAGGAAATGAAATTTTAAGTATCGGTGCAAAGGCGGTGGCCGAGTGTCAGTGCGCATAAACTGACCCCTAAAGGTTGAGCACAAAGGTGCTAGGAGGGTACCTTTCCGCTGAGCAAAGATTTCACATACTTAGGGTTCCCACCCTAAGGTGGTCGAGCGGCCACAGGAACCATATTGCTGGGTCCCTCGGGGGCTAAGATCACCAAAAGGAACAACAAAGTAATCTAGACTAGCGAGGTTCTCGGTCCTAATGCCTAAGAAGACTCGACATGATCAAATAAAAAATAAAATGTCGGGACACATAGCATGTAAAGGAGTGTAGTGAAGACCGGAGAAGGCTTTGGCGCACACATTGATCATATCATATAGAAACCACATGACAAGAATGACCGAACCCACAACCCGATCCGGTCAAGACCAACCGACTCAAACCCATTGGGCAAATGACCCAGGTTTCACGGTGCTGCGTTATAAAACAATAAGAATTAAGATTCACAACTAAGTGGTATGAGGAAAGGCAAAAAAATGAAGTCGTATAAACCATAACAATAAAAAGTTTCATATATTTTTTCTTTGAGGTTACTGGTTTTAATTGATATCATTATTACAAAAAAAATGTATTAAACTAATATTGGAATAAATTTTTTGAAATATCAAAAGACCTCTATGATAGATTACTTAAATTTTATTTATATATTTATTGACGATTGAATTTTTATAATCAATGAATATAGCTGCCTAAGTCAGTGCGCAGGCATGCCCTTTGTTATTTTTTAAAAAGTATTATTATATTTGGTACAGTTTTAACGTGCCATAGTTCTTTGATACCTGTAGGTAGTGTCAAAGAATGGTGCTAATTTTATTAAAAAAATTTTTTTTGTGTTCATTGCCACCGTAAAGCTGTGGCAATGTTTTGACACATAATTCCTATGAAAAATTGTTGTGTCCAATATTTTAATATGGCTATGCCATAGCTTTTCGTGAGACATTTTGATACACATTAATCATGACAAGGTCATGCCAATTTGTGAGGGGCATAATCATGTTACAAATTTATGACAAAAAAACTTCTTTTCCTCTATTGCCACCTTAAGAAATACAATTTTCGAAATGCCCTTCTTTGGCCTATGGTCCTAACCTATATCCATTAATCTAGTCTAATCTACCATCCAATACTATTCTGAGTTTACTCTTGTAATAACTTAGTCCAAGTGAACATTGATGGGCCTAGGTCATCTATATCAAAATGGTTAATTCAAGTTGAAGGTACGTACTTCATGTAGGTACAATTTTGAAAAATATCCCATTGCATCTACTTCAAAAGATTTTGTCTTCAAAATTTCTTTCCTCATAATGTAGGTTTAACTAGTGCCCATCTAGTACTATCCACCATCCCATACAATTCCAAGTTATCTCTGATACTAATTGTAAAGTGTTAAGTCTTGTCCTTACACATTTTAGATTTTGATGATGAAACATTGATCATGTTCATTGTATGATAAGTTTGCATTAAGATAAAGTTCAGATGAACTAGAGCAAGGAGATTCTAAGTTCAATTTCAAATGAACTAATTTGAAAATGTTGTAACTTTTTAGATTTTTCATGGACTCGAACATATAGCTTATTGGACATGGACACTGTCTCCGCCAAGTTCAGTGTCCATGGACTTGGACAAAGGATAAAAGTTTTGTTGGACCTGGAAGATGGGAATGTCATGTGGAGCTCACATCTTTGATTATATTTGAACTTAAACTTGAGAGGGAAAATTGTGTGGGAGTTTAGATGAGCCTATTCCACATTAATACTCAAGTGGTTAGAAGGTGCGCAAAATATGAACTTATGTGGCTATATAAGGAGTTTGGTACAAGATGAAAAGGATGCCTATTATACGAATATTAAAAAGAGCTTGAAGTGCTCTAAAGTGAGAGTTCAATTCGGAAAAAAGGATAAGAGCTTGAAAAATGTCAGTAACAAGTTATTTTTTCAAAAATAAAATAACTATTATATCAAACTATCATATGAATTCAATAGTTCATAGAAAATAAGACAGAAGTGCATAGGATACCATAGAAGAATCACACTACACCCACAGGAAACTACACAAGCCTATAGGTCGTGGCTGATTGGGCAACAACCCTTTCTCCTATCCTATCAAATTCTACCATATATGTAACACCCCAATTTTGGTTCACTTACAAACCGAATCAGAAATATTGCGATCGAGTCGTGTCATGTTTAAAGTTGTAGGTCGGTACGACTCGATCGAGAAAATGTATCGAAACAACCTTCTTGGTGTCGTGAGAATGGAAGGTAGTGTTAAATACACATCAAAACACATTGAACATAAATAAAAGAAAGAAAGTAAATAATTACGCTGAGCTCAAGTGTGTGTAGTGTTTATTTGTCATCCTACAAAAGTTGACTCAAGATTTCAAGACCTACATATATTAATCAAAAATGTCATTAACGAATGTTACTAGTCTAAAAAATAACTAAAACAAATAGGTAAATGGGTATTCCATTACCCATGAAAACTTTTGAAACTTAAAGATTGCCTCACACTAGACGGGTAAGCTAGCATACTTTAAGCAAGTGCCAGTTCGATTGCACGGCTCATAATCATATTCGTACATACAATGCTTACGCCCTTACATCTTCCATATCACCTTCCATGATACTCGAGTGGCAAAAGAAACAGTTAAGTTAGTGTTACAAATTCCAAAAGTGTGCTGCATTACGCACTACCCTCATATACTGCACTACCTAAGGGTTTGAAGGACAGTACTAGTGCGGTCTCCACATATCTCTGAAACACTCATTCTCTTATTGGTGAAATCTGTAAAAATGCACATACTTATATAATAGGCTTAGGAGAGGCTTGTATTACATATTTCTTTAGCTTCAATTCCGAAAACCAACAAGGGATCTCATCCTTATAATTTTATTAAACATGTGTAAAAATACGG
>JAURVB010013589.1:0-45092 GCA_033002965.1 Piper betle | reverse complement strand
ACACCTTATCCCGACTTTAGTGGGTCTTGTTTACTATGTTGGACCATGGATCAGAACTTGGTAATTTTTATACTAACTCCTTAAAGTGCCAATGCGCACTGCTCAAAACTTGAGCCCATTTGGATACCGTTTGACCCATCCTAAAAATCGTTCGGTCAAGTTCATTTGACAAATTCCTATGAGACAATTCATGAAGGTTACTTATAACATCAAACCCTAACTAAGGTTGTTTAATGAGGGTTAACACTCCACTAAGTATGATAATTAAGTTAAGTAAGTTTTTCTCTTAGTCGTGCATGGGTGGAGGCATTGTCTCGTTTTGAGTGCCAATGCTTCCAATCGTGATTCAAGTTTCATCTCTTTGCTTGGGTGCGCAAAGTGAGCTCGTCGAGTTAAGACGGAGGAACTCGACTCATCTAGGTCCGTAGGAATCTTTTGCTTCGTCTCTTCTTGGCTCCATGAATGAGGTTTTTACTGATTTTTATACATAGTATTATATCAAAGATGTTTTATCAGATCCCTTTGATGCTGGACTATTTAGCCGAATTTTTTGAAGTTTAACAAAACTTGAAGGATGCATTTTAGAACTAGAAGATCTATCAAACTTACGATATAAGACCTTACCTAATCATATTATATAAGATTATGTGAATTTTTATAGTTTTTACGAATGCGAGTGAGTGGTATGAGTATTTATGAATTGCACTAGTATTCATTTTCACCCTAAAATAGTGCAAGTTAAAGTATGGTACTGTGAATGCAACATGTTTAAGAAATCATGATATTATCATTGTTTCGGGCCACTTAAGGACTGTGACAGACGATATATAGAGGGTGTGAAGGCGTAAGCCTATGTATGTATATATGAAAGTACGAAGTCGTTGATTTGATCTGACATGTTTTATGATATTCATTTATATCGGCTCAAACTTACTGCCTTATAATGTATTTTGGAAGTTTTATGATAGCTCGTGAGTATTAAGATACTCACCCACCAATATTGTTTTTTCAATAATTATTTTTGAGCCGTTAATCAAACTTATTTCATTCTTGATGATTTTCCCTATATGTATGTAGGTGAGTGTTTATGTGTGTGACCGGTAGAAGTGTATGAATTGAGAGGCTCATAGTGAGAAATGATACCATGTGCATGTAGTATGATAAGTGTTGTATCTGATCTATGTTTTGGGTTGTATTACTTATTTATTTTGAGATTTTAAGACTTATGTATTTTGGGAACTATGGGCTATTTAATGTATATATGATGGGCGGGTGCCCTAATGCTTATGTTGGTATATTTGATATGTTACGTGTGGTCTATGATTATTGCTATATTATTATTATCGTTATTTAGTGTGTTAACTTTAGGGTATTCTAATAATCGTATGTAAGGGGTGTAAGCCTTAAAGTTAAGTTCTGGAGCATGACAATGAGCAATTAAGGTATATTACAATACCTTCATACTAGCTAAATGGATCTTTAAAGGGTGAATAAATAGGATATTCAAAATTAAGAGTGACATGTTTGTTACTTTTATTTTTAATAGTGCACTTTTTGAGAAATTTATGGCTTAAAATTTTTTGTAGTAAAAAATTCATAAAACAAGGAGAATATTTTTACTACTCACTCTTAAAAGGGGAATGTTATAACACTTTACAATTTAATGATGATATACCAATACCACCATAATTCAAAAACTTGGGGCTCACACTCGACTCATATGGGAATAGGGACGCAGAGTCATCTTCTCATAGTTGTGAAGGGGTCACCACGTAAAATTAGAGATAATATATAGCACACAACAAAGTGAACATAACAAAAATAAAATGATAATTTAATATTAGGATCCATAAGAAAATTGTTTATTCAAATATAGTTCACTTTAACTATAAAACTATCGAATGTGTCATTTTTAAAAAAAATGAATAATTAATAATTTGAAAATGATAAGTGTGAGCATATATTGCTTATTATATACTTTATGTCAAGTGAAATATATATATCAATTTTAGGCTCATTATGATATGCTTATATACCTTTCACAACATATATTTTTTCTCAAACAATATTAATCTTCTTCAGACTTATTAAATAAAAATATTGACTAAAGTTAAAAATTATCTTATATGTTTACTTTTCTTGTTCCTATTATAAATGAGCCACCGACTTGGCGGCAGTCAAGTTCACACGAGGGTTTCAAGTCTCTGGGGGCACACACAAAATGGTTCTTTATTTAATTTGGTGCCTGTCTCTAGTCAAATTTTGTTATTTTATTAGTTTTCAAGTGAGTTTGGCTTAGAATCTTGTAATACCGAGTCGCCTCCCTTCCCAATCAACTCGATCGATACGTTTTTCGGGTTTTAAATTATGGATAGTAAGTGGCGGAAAAAAAGTACATGCAGCTAGACTTCGACTAAAATCTGGCCATATGAAGGGTATATTTTGTAACTACCCCAGTTTTGCTTAAAATTTTTTACTTTCAGTTTGCCTGTTAAGGTTAGTCTACAAATTAGTTCACCCTGACGAGATGGTTGTACGAGCATGATATAGATGCCAAGCCCGTTAAACAGATACGATATATAGCTAGCATCAATATGAACTACCGGAGTACACATATGAGGTATATTAATTTTTGGGTTCTTCAACAATGTTTCATTAGCTTTAGGTTTAGGCTGCAATCGATACTGTAGTCAGTGTCCTTTTCGTTGTTGAGTGTAGTAATCTGTAATTCTTTAGGTGCAAGCCAATCAGCCTAGCTTGCCTGCATCATTGTAGTTGACTCATATTCATGCTTTTGCCTTATTAATCTGCATACTTACGTAGTTTTGTTCTATAGACATTGTTCATGCACATATTTTTTATAAGGTAGAGCATGTATCCATTCATCTCTTGCATGCATTCTTATTAGTTACACATTTAATTGGACTGTCTTTCGTTTTCGAGAGATGTCTTGAGGGTGGAAGGGGGTTTGCTGTAACGAGATAGCAGCTTTTTTATTGATTCAAATTCCCACATTTAGTAGAGTCTCAAAGAGTTAACGGTAACAAATAGTTATATTCCACTAATCTTGGTAATTGGGACCAATGATATGCTTTGTGTAGCAACAAAGCCTCTTGCCTCGAGGGTTGATCAATTCGTCTTGAAGTCGAGCAGTAAAACTTAATTAATTCTAAACATATACTTGAGTAATTGATGGTAACATTTTTTATTTAGTTCAAAACTGAACAAGATTTAAGATGTTGCACATTTAGGCGGTATTTAGCTTAGAAAATATAATTGTGTGCAATCAAATTGCTGGTCATAACCAAATATAGTTGTGGTCAGGATCGGTAGCTCTGAGGACAGTGAAAGTGTGGGAATGGTAGGTGGCGGCAACGGCGATCGTAGTGGCCCTGAATTCGCCCAGGAAGCCGATGGTATCCGACAGTGACGTCGACGGTCGGCGGCCAATTGGGTCCGGCGACGGTCTCTTCATGTAAAGGCGATGAAGGTGGTCCCGGTAGTGGTCAGGACGCCGGCAATAAGTACCCCAGTTGGCCGGAATTAGCTCCCAACGGTGGCGACTGGAAAATTTCAAACTTTTGCCGGCGACGATCTCGGCCACGAAAACGGCGAGGACCGGCAGAAATCGATCCACAGTAGCATGGAAGTCACGTCAGTGGATCGAATGACGGCAGAGGGGTTCCAGCGGCGGATATCGGTGATGACACACCAAAGGCGGCCCTGAGCAAAATGCCGAATTTTGCATCCAATTTCCGGCGAACAGGGAGGTGGTGGCTGGTGAGATTCATCGGGGTCGGTAGCTGGCACAAGGGCGAATCTACCGGTGGCTGTGACGTCGATGACGGTCTCTTGCCAGCGGGGTATGGACGGTCTAAAAATAATAGTCGATGGAGGGAAGAAACAGGGGAAAACGTAGGGGTGCTGAAGAAGTGAAATGGTAATTTCACCAGTTTGAAGTGACCTGCTGCATGTTTGAACGTGGCAATCTCTAGACGTGTGTTGGCGCAAGATCGTCCGATGACATACGTATTATATAGTATTGAAATCGGAACTAGAAGGCAAATCAAAGTCACAATTGTGACAAAGTCATTTAGCCAATTCATTGTCCATAAATCACAATAAATGGTAAATTCTTGCACGGCTCAATATAATCGTATCGATCAGTATGCACGTCTTTAAGTACTCTAAAAATTTTCACAAAATTATAAACCTCCATCAATGACAATAGGCGCATCGTCTAGCCCAATGTAGTAAAAGGTCAAGTAAATAATATAATACAAATATTAATTGAATAATCGAGTACTGACAATACAATATTTGGTTAATAAATCAGATTAGTTCGGATGAGACCAAATCAAACCAAACCTATGGACCTACTCAAGTCAACATGGTAAAATCTTTGGGGAAGCTAGGATTTTACTCTTAGATATACTCTTATTGTGATTATTTTGGTCCTTACTAAACTTCACTTGGATTTTCAAATATTTTGGATAATTTTGGCTAATTTAACTTTCTTATGTTAATTCATGTATTTAGAGTCATCTTTTTACTTCATGTCAGTTTCAACTGTGAGAACTTTCCATTGAGGTATATATCATATAGGGTTTGTGCCACATGTCATTAACATGTGTCACAACGTGTGCCACATGTTGTTGTGTGTCCATTTCAATGGCGACCCATTCAGTACCAATGTGCCACCTTTTGATTGGTCATGGCCTCCCATTTTCTCCCCAATTTGACTCTTCTTCCTCCCATCTTTCAGATGCTGTTGCTGTCGTTACCACCAGTGTTAGGTAAATGGTGACCCCAAATCTGATTTGACGATCGCAAACCAATTTAAAATATCACTAGTCTCGATTAGGTTAGTTAACCCGAACCTAATTCTTTCGGTGTCTTAATATAAATATACTAATTGCTATGCATAGATAAATACACAAAACCCTAACTTGCTACTGTATGGATGACATGTCAAGTAATTTACATACTAAAATAATTTCGATAAAATTAATAAAAAATTTTGAATTAAAATAGACAGAGTCTCCCTAAAAGAACAATTAAGGGCCACCCTATCAAATAAATAAATAAATAAATATATATATATATATATATATTGTAACACCCCAAATCCAGGGCATTACAGGCCCTGGTTAGGTCGGCTAACCCTAACCCAACTCATGTGAATCTAATCTCGGTGTCTTAAGATAAAAATATGACTCGCCATGCATGAATAAATACATAGAATCCTAATATAATACTACATGGATGACATGCAAAGTAATTAACATAACAATATGATTACGATCAAAATCAATAAAAAATCTGAAATAAAATAGACTGACAGGGTCTCCCCTAAAAGTGCAATTAGGGGCCACCTTGTCAAATCAACATATGCAAATATATATATCTATATATCGAACCACTTCATTCACACAAAATCTATTTTGTTATAAACTTATTTGGAAGCTTGGGTCTCAACCCACCATACTTCTGTTACACAATTTATTCACGTTTCACATCCTGTCACCATGTCTTAGTATTTAATTACGTACTATCATTATATCTTAAGCATTTAATCACATCATATTATATCTCAGCATTTCACGTCATTTTCAATAATAATAACATCATAGCAAAAATATTAAACACTTTATCCACTGACATGTATGTGTAAGCGACATCATTGCTCCTCTGTCCAAGCTGACGCATCCAACTCATGGTTATCACTTACATATAGTATAAAAACGTCAGTAACAAGTGTTACTGGTCCAAAATATAACTATAACAAACTGGCTATGAGAGCAAACTCTCATATAAAAGAAATAATTGTATACTCCTCGTGAACACTCTGAAGGGCACGCTGAGGAGCCACTGGGTTGCAGACCCGGTAGCATCCTGACCTATTTGCTTTGCTGATGCCTCTCTCGACTTTTTTCTCATTTCATTTTTCTTTGGTCCTTCGGGACTACATTCATATCCTAAGCCCTCTCCTTACCTCCATAATTCTCCTGGCATTGAGTACGAAGGCCGAGTACTCTCAAGCAGTCGCCTTTATTACCCTTTGAACCACAAGTCCGGACATGCGCTGTAGTTAATAGTACCCGTAAACCTCCACGTTCTCCGGGTGTGAGAAACTCAAACTTAGAGTTGTCAGAATCCCTCGGGAATAGAACCGTCTGCTCACTAATCCAGAGCCTGCTTTGACTGTCACGACATTCGCTCATGGTACGTGCAGTCAGTTTCTCCATCTCTCGTCTCACAGAAAACTCAATAAAATTACATATATATAGCCCTGGGAAGGATTTATATAATAGGCCCGAAGGCAACGTGTGGTGGATCTTGTTTTCGAAATCATCCTCAAGGGATCCCATCTCGAGGGTTTATTAATCCAGAAAACTGTTCAGCTAAATGGCCCGAGTTAAGTGGGATCCGATAAAACGCCACTTAACCCGTCCTGCAAGCATTAAAACAAACATACAATAGAGTAGAGAATAAAACAGAGACGAGTCCTACACGGACTTGGTAGAAGCTCCAAACGTGTAATCGCGCCTAGGCAGTAAGCTCCTACTATGTACCTACATAACAAAACTAAATACTAACGCCCGCTAACTAAATGATGTATCAAACTCAATAAACATCACACACAACATAATAATCATCTGTCACAATCAACAATCAATAATCATAAATGTGAATAATCCTAACTCATCCTATTCATACTAATTTTATTGTATTTTTTTAAGTTACGTTATGATCACTTATCATGTTGAGACTCGATTTACCTCAATAGTTCACTTAACCTTCATTCACTATTAATTACGTCATGCACTTATCAATTCATCCATAGTCAAACATCTATCATGATAATTAATTAATCCTAGCATGTTATGCTAACAATCATCAAGTTAAATCATTAACTCAGAGGTAATTATATCTCTTGTCGTCGACAATCAATGACAACTAGGGTTTTGTCACAAGTCTCGAAGCTCGAATTCTGCGTTCATTGGCTTCTGAAGTTCGATCAGGTTCAACTAGATGAGCCTCGTGGAAGATCCGACGAATTCCCGCGAATCCAATTTTTCGGCAATTTTTCAGTTGTTTCCGGTGGTTTTCGGCAACTTCGGGCAATTTTTGGCGACAGTCTCTGACGGTGTCTACTGGACGGATAGCAGTCATAATGGGTACCGTTGGAACTGGCTCGGCAAGCCCGACACATGTACGTCGTCAAAGATGGGTTAGTCGAAGATGTCGAGGTGACCACCCAATTGTGGCGGCGACGATTGTCAGCGGCAGAATCAATGACGCGAGCGCATCGCTAGGCCTGGCGGTAGGCAGACGGTGGCTGGGGCTAGTCGGGGCTGTACGACGACGCTACAGTGAGGCTTGGCGGCGACGATCGGCAGTAAGCGATGTTGGCGGCGACGATGACGACAAGAAATGGGGCAACAATCAAGGTTTGGGGAAAAAGGCGTCGAGGGGAAAAGAAAAGGGCTTGGTGGCAAACTCGTAAATAAGACTTGACTCGTCTCCAGCTCGAGTCAAGAATAATAACTAAGTTGTAAAAAATCCTTAAAAAATCCAAAAAAATTGGGAGAAAATCCCATAAAATAAAACAAATACCACAACATCATAATGACATACTCTATAACTAACAACTCTCCTAAACTGCTCGTAACGATAACTGGCATACTCTCATATATTCTGATAACTTATTCTTTTCTGCTGTGTTCACGACGTATCATCATATACTTGGGTAAGCATGACCCTCATGGCTCATACACACGACCAGCATTGGCTCAGTCTATGTGTTCTGAAACATACTCGACTCAAAAATAACGGTTGAACTGACCGGTTCTGAATATAAAACCCTGGCTCGAATAATGGGTTATATATATATATATATATATATATATATATATATCAAATATTTTCATTCACACAACATTCTAATTTGATGTATAATTATTCTGAAGCTTGGGTCTCGACCCACCTGTGCATTCTATTTACATTTCACATTAAATTCTGGGTTTTGACCCATTTGTTGTATATATTCAATGTCTAAAGATATTTACTAATATATATATATATATATATATATATATATATATCACATGTCATCATTAGACATTTTCTACTGAAGCAAATATTATATTACAACACATCATCATGTATTGCATATCATCACATCATTCTCAATATAATGAAATCATAACAAAAATATTAACCACTCTATCGTATAACATGTATGTAAAAGAGACATCACTACCTGCTCCTTCGTCCAGGCTGGCATATCTTACTCATGATCCTCACCTACATATATTATAAAAACATGTCACTAAAGAGTGTTACTGGTCCAAAATATAACTAATATCAAATTGACTATGAGAGCTAACTCTCATATGAAGAAAAACATTCATATACTTCACTAAAACTCTCTGAAGGCACCTACTGGGGAGCCACCATGGTGCAGACCCGGTAACATCCCGAATTGACTGCTCTGCTAATGCCTCTCTCAGCATTTTCTCATTTTATTTTCTGGTCCCTCAGGACTACCAATATATCCTAAGCCCTCTTATTTCCTCCATAATTCTCCTGGCCTTAAGCACAGAGGCTGAGTACTCTCAGACAACCGCCTTTAGTACCCTTTAAACCACAAGTGTTGTACTTAACAATAATCATAAACCTTCATGTTCTCTGGGTGTGAGGAACTAAAACGCGAAGTTGTCAGGATCCTTCTGGAATGGAACAACCCTCTCACTAATCCAGAGCCTGCTTGGACTGGCACACACACCTGCTCATAGTATATGCGAGTCAGTTTTCCCCTTCTCTCGTTTTACTGAAAACTCAATAAAATAATATATATATATATATATATATATATATATGCTGGGGAAGGGACTTATATAATAGATTTGAAGGCAACTTGTAGTATATCTTACTTTCCAAATCATACTTGAGGGATCTCATCCTCGAGGGTTATTAATCTGAAAAACTATTCGACTGAATGACCCGAGTTAAGTGGGATCCGATAGAACACCACTTAACTAGTCCTACAATCAATAAAAATAAATCATTATAGAATAAAACAATAAATCAGGGGCAAGTCATAAACAAACCTAGCAGAAGCTTCGAATGTGTTTTCGCATTTAGGTGGTGAGCTCCAAGTTAGTACCTACACATCAAAACTAAATACTAACCCCCATTCTAATCATGTGATGCATACGATGAAAACCTATATAAAATCACAATTAGTCAAACAAAGAACACAAGTAAACATATGCAATCACAAATAGTCGAATAGAAGACACATCACAAGACAAGTGAAATTATGAAATAACTATTATTGCCATATAATCTGATAATTCCTAGATAACTACTAAGTGCTTTATGAATTCTCAATTCATACTCGATAACTACTAACTGATTCCTAAATTCTCAATTCATGTTCAATTCCTGATTTATGCTCACGTGTAATTCCATCAATACATCATGAAAAAAATCCTTAACTAGGGTATTCAATTCCTATCGAGTCTATTATGATAAACTATTTAAATGACACTGAAATGTCTAACCCTAATTCACCATTTGCATCACAATGAGACGATAAAATACTTCATGATCAAATAAAATCGGACAAAATTATATACCTAATCGTGGAACCTGACGAGGGCAGCAATGTCGCAGTTGTTGTTGGCATGGCTGCAGTTCGCTGAAGGGAGGACTTGGTTGGACTTGGACTGGAGCACGTGGCTAGGACATGACGAGGTCTGATCGGAGCTACTTTGGCTGGCCTACAACAGGCCGGCAGGGATTGTGGCCAGCCGCCAGTAGAAACACCGTGACTCGGATAGCCTATGAGTGTGGCATGGTGCTGCTGTGAGGGATGAAGGACGAGGAGGAGGACATCGGGAGGAGTAGACCGGCTCGACATTGGTCGGGATAGGTCGACAAGGGGGCAAACTAGGCCGGGGGTACTTGGGTCAGGCGGCAAGGATGACCGCTGGCGTCACCTGCTTCACCGCCGGCGGTGGCGCGACAAAACACCGAGAAAGAAGGAGCGATGGCATTTTTCGTAATAAAAATTTGGACTCGCTCCTAACTCGAGTCAATTTACGAAATAAATTTTAAAAATAAAATATAATAAAATAAAAACTTGACTTGCTCTGACTCAAGTCAATTTTATAAAATAAATTTTTAAAATAAAATAATATAAAATAAAATTCTGATTCGCTCCCGCCGACGCCGCCGCTTGCCGACCACCTCCCTGCCGCCACCCACACCCCCTACCCCACCGCCACACCCGCTGCCCTGCCTCCTCCACCAACCCAGGCCCCGCCTCGCCACCCCCTACCCCTCCGCCCGCGCCATCTCCCCTGCCTCGCGTCGTCTCCTGATATCGACTCGAAGTCAAATTAAAAAATATTATTTTATATTTTTAATTTATTTCACAATATTTTTTAATTTTTTAAAAAATACAAAACCATAAAATAAAATATTATAAAATAAAACTTGACTCGATCCCGATCTCGACTGGAGTCAAATTAATATTATTGAATAATTTTTAAAAAATAATTTCGTAATAAAAACTTAACTCGAGTCGGGATCAAGTCAATAATATGAAATAAATTTAAAAAATATAAGATAATTTTGTAATAAAAACCTGACTCGATCATGTGCGGGACCGAGTCAAGTTTTTATTACAAAATAACTTTATTACTGAATAAATTTTTATTACAAAATAAATTTTAAAAAATAAAATAATTCCGTAATAAATTATTTTAACCTTCGAGTCCGATTAATGTAAAATTTTTATTACCAAAATACTCTCCCCTATTTCTTCCTTATTTGTTTTGGCGTGCCACCCCCTGTCGGCGACACTCACCAGCCGGCAGCCCGCTGGCCAACAATGTCACCGCATCGGGGCTGGATGGGCTTGGTGGGAAACCGTGAGGCGTCGGTCTCGTGTGGGACGGAATAAAGTTTTTATTACAAAATTATTTTATTTTTTTAAATTTATTTCGTAATATTTAATCGATCTAGTGCGAAATCGAATCAAGTATTTATTATTAAAAAAATTTTATTTTTTTTATTTATTTCTGTAATATTGACTTGATCTCGTACGAGATCGAATCAAGTATTTATTATGAAAAATTTTATTTTTTTAATTTATTTCGTAATATTAACTCGAGTCAGGAACCGAGTAAAGTTTTTATTACGATGTTACCCTCCCATGTTCCCCCGCTCTCGCTCGCTCCACCCCACCGCCGGCGACGTCACCTCCGGCCACCCATCGGAAGGGGGGGGGGGGGGGATGGCTACGAGCGAGGGCGGGGGCCGAACCGACGGGCCCGAGGGCAGGGGCGAGGCAGGGGCAGGGGAGGCTGGCTGGGGCAGGCGGAGCAGCGCATTGGCTCAAAATAGCGGCAGCGCACTGTAGCGCTGCCCTATATATATATATATATATATATATATATATAGAGAGAGAGAGAGAGAGAGAGAGAGAGAGAGAGAGAGAGAGAAATAGATGATGGGGTGAGAAGTTGGGAACATTAATTAATGGGACAAATATTGGTTTACTTAAATCGGTCAAAATATGCCTCATGTAAAATATATATTTTTATCACCCATGTAACAAATATAACTCTCACCAATTTTATAATTTTATAACACAAAATGAAAGTTTACCTCATATATAAAGGACTTTAGAAATCAATAAGCAATTTTTAACAACTATATAAATTACAAATGCATCATAAAAATATTATTACTTAAACATCTTCACACAAGTTAAATCGTATGCCTCTTATAATTTCCATTCTTATTTTATACATACCCTACAAGTTTGGTAAATTTAATTTTTCACAAAAAATATAAAACAACAAACTGCTTATATTTATCATAATAAACATTTTAACACAACATAATGATATTACATCTTCAAAATTTATTCTAAACACAAAAAATCCATAAAAGTGCAGCAAAAAAATAAATAAATACATAGGAATAAAGTATTAAGTTGCAAATCAAAAAACTGTTCATGATTTTATGGCATCTATAAATTGCAAGAATACTTTAAAAAATGTCTATATGTGGGTAAATCAAAAAGAAAAATAACTACTAGTTAAAATGCATATAAAATTATGAGGACGGTGAAAAGTCGATGTTGTGACATTTGTGAGAGGAGGGCAAAGCCGAGAGAGGTCGAAGCACGACAGCGCGAGAGAGAGGTCAGACGACTGCAAGAGGCTGAGGCTATAACGATTGTGAAAGTAAGGCCAAACCGATTCCTGGTCCAATTCCTGGTTCAAAGTTGAAATTGTCCTTACTCAGAATCGTCCTAACTCGGTCGAATCCTGGTCCGATTTTGACAAAAACCTTGCCATCACATTTTTAACAAGGTTTTCCACTTAGTGTTGTTAACTCGGTGATTCCCTAGCTTTGCACTATGGCTGCCACAATTTATAATGTATTACTTTAACAATGAACGGAAATATTTCCCTGAAACTGTGCTTATTTGGCAAATCAACTATACAAAGACGCTTGTAGCAAAAGTCCAATAAAAAATAGCTAATAATTCCAAAGCGTTCAAAATCTTCCTCATATTTCAGGCACATTTCAGTTACCACTGGTAGACACAGTCAAGTGATTTCGAAGTAAGATGCAAGCAATAAACCAGAACAAGTTCGTGAACATCAACACAATATATAAACAAACCTAGCTTTGAGAATGTGATTTTTCTTTGAATAGGATAGCATTATAGCCAAATTAGTCATACAAACAAATCAAAGACACAAAAAAGTGAATTTGCATCCGACACACTGAGAAACATGAGGATGAGAGCTTCATGCCGGAGAAGTCCTGCACCATCTTCGACACATAATCACACATAGCATATATATACACCATCTTGAATCCGCAGAAACCACCATACAATGACCCCAAGAAAAGAAAAATAATGGCAGACGCTGAATTCGTCAGCTAATCAGATTTCCTGCAAAATTTGAAGAAAACCATATCCATACCATTTCAGTTCCAAAGCAAAACCCTAAACTCAACTACCATAACTGAACTCTTAGCTAGCAATAGATAATAATTTTTCTTAAGGCTAGGAGGCAGCAGCAGCAGCAATCACTGAAAAAAATACAATCACGTAAAAGGTAACCCAAGACCATAAAAATGCCATCAAATTTAAGCCATCATACAAAAAAACACAAAACAAAATCATGCACACATACAAGACCGGAAGATGTGTCTGATTATCATATACTTGGGGGTGTTTATACCTATTTGCTTGTTTGATATGTTCCCTATTAGTTGTTTAGGACCACTAGTCATCCGATCTCAATGATTTTCTTTTTTAATATATATATATATATATATATATATATATATATATATCTATGGGAAAAGTTTTTATAAGCCTGGGGTAGAAATTTTTTTCTGCCCCAAGCTTATAAACTCCACCGTGCCGCCATGCCACAGCAGGATGGCGGGTTCAAGGGGGAGCGGGGAGGAATGGTGTTTGTAGCGGGGTGGCGACCGCGGCAGGGCGGGGGCGTTTGCAGTGGGGGAGGGGGGAGTGGGGTAGAAGGCGGCGGTCAGGTCGAGGGGGGCAGTGGGGTCGAGGTAGAGCGGGTGGGGTGGCGGCCATGGCGGGATGGTGGGGTCGAGGTGGAGAGAGACGGGCTGCAGCCGCAGCAGGGTTGGTCCGGGTTCGGCCAGATAGGGGGCACGGCTGCTCGGCGACCGCCGGCGTCGTTGGGGGAGGTATAGTATATATATATATATATATATATATATATATATATATATATATATATATATATATATATATATAGACCGTCTTTGTAATCGGACGGCCCCGATGAAGCTTCGGGGCAGAAACGCACCTTAGCGCCTATATATATATATATATATATATATTTGTAGGTACATTTTAAATCCCGGAGACAAGAAAGTAATGCTATAACTAAGTACGTGAAACCTTTTGTGTTTGCTTGCAGGTTGAAAGTTTGAAGTCATGGTATAGAAACATACATAATTGCTTACAAAAGAAAGCTATAATAAGGGAGGAGCAACGAGCCTAAGAATGTAGTGGTGACATAGATGACTATAGCTCATATCTAGTGATGTTCCTTGTGATATATTTATGATACTTAGTGTTACGATTATGTAATTATGTGGGAAATGGTGGTTTAGATAACTATAACATTTTTTCCTAATGACTTGTTGACGAAGGTGTATATGGGTGATGACCTGGTATCCTCTTAGCTTGTTTATTGTGTTGTTACCTTTGTAAGTTTATTTGCGGTACCCTTGTTTATAGCGGGTTGGGCTGTGAAAAGTTTCCACCTAGCAGTCCCAGTTACAAGGAGATTCTAAAGTATGTGTTTTGTCCGAGTCTTAAGCTTATTTGTAGACATTAGCTTAGATTAGACATTAGCTTAGATTAAGCTTCGAAACAATTTGGGACACATTCATATCTGATAAAACCTCAAGCTTAGATTAGACATTAGCTTTTTTATTTGTATTTGATTAGAATCAATTAATTAAATATGTTGACCCACCCAACTCGGGGTCACTTTTGTTGTTCCAACCCAATTTAACAATATACAACAAGGAATAATAAACAATAAATCACCAAGTATGTCAATATAACAAGAATTTAACAAGTACATAAATGTCAATTGATTGTCACTAATATGATTATATCATGTCATGAACATATCCACTAATATATTAGAGTCACCGGCTACTAATCGTAAATCAGCTTATAAAATAAATAAGCTCCCAAAGAACGAATTGTGGTCTACTAGTAAAGAAATCTAAAACCAGATTAACCAATCAAGTCCGACTAAATAATCAATATTTATTATTTGATAGAGTCCAACACCGTTGTCCACCACTGAGGAACCACGTATAAAACCTGGGTTCTTTGCCCAAGGGTCGGCTCGATCGTTACGTGAATCGGTTAGTGCAATCAAAAGTTTGTTGTGCCTTGGCAAGAAACCATCTTACACCTTTATGCAAGACGTACTTTTGCCTTGGTGCAACTCTCTTTGCGCCTTCTCAAACAAGATTTTTACATTCAAATTTTCACAAACTCAACTTTAAACAAATTAAAATCTTTATTTTATTGATACTCAAGATGAAATTACATGAAATTACTCATTCTAATAAATTCTCCCATTAAAGCATAATTTTAAGAAAATATTTTTGTATAACTTGCTACACAATTTATCGAACATACTAACTTGATTACAAACATGTAAAACTCCATAAAGCCATTATACATCTACTTATCAGCAATAATCCCTCATGAATTATAGAAAAATAAAAGTAGTATCATGATTCTTAATTCAAATAAGAACAAACATGCATAATGTTGGGTTTATCTCATATCGGTCGTAGAGGGTGTTGGTGACTTGTATATAGGCCAATGGGAAAACTTTATTCTCTAAACTAACTTTTGGATTAAGAAAGGCTTGTGACACCTATTACAAGTCTCTTTTGGGGGCCTAAAGGACGAGCAATGGTATCAGAGTCAGGTTAACTTTACTATTTGCCTATACCGATTGTGGAAGTTTCTTTCATGCCGATTATAGAAGTTTTCTTCATGGGTTCCACCTGATGATTTAAGGGGAGTTTGTCAGGTGATGATATGTGAGTTCTATCTGATGGGGGAGTCTATCAGGTGATGATATGTGAGTTCTATTTGATGAAAGGGAGATTGTCAAACGATCTGATGATATACGAGTTCCATCTCATGAAAGAGAGATTGTCAGACAATCTGATGAAAGGGAAATTATCAGATGATGATGATTTTAGGATCGCACTAAGGGGAGTTGTTGGGTTTATCCCACACCGGTCGTAAAAAGTGTTAGTGAGTTGTAATATGCTAATGAGAAAATCTTATTTTATGAGCTAGTTTTTAGATTAAGAGAGGCTTAAGACACCTATTGTAAGTCCCTTTTGTCCAAAGGGCCCAACACATAATTCATTTTTTTCATGCAATAACCATGTTCAATGAATTCAATATTTAAGAACTTAAAGAGCCACACAATTCCACGATCAAATCATACAATTTAAAGAATTTCTCACATCACAAATCAATCAAAAACTCATATATAATGAATTAACCCTACATACAAATCAACTAATAATTGATGATGTACGATGAAGAAAATGAAGAAAAGAGCTGAAAATATCAAGCCCTAGTCATCCCTTCCTCTTCCTCCCCAAGAAGCATGTCAGAGAATTTTTAGAGAGAAAGGGGTTGACCTTTCTCCAAGTTTTTATATTAGGGTCTCTAATAAATAGGGGTATTTTTATAATTCCAATGAAAATATTAAAAATACTAAAAAAATGTAATTAAGTGTCTTGTTCCTTGATTAATATAATTTATAATCTGAAATAAACTCCACTTGATTATTTTATTTGGTCTAAGCCTTCTCAATCAATTTTACACAATTAAATAAATAATCAAATAAAAGTTTGGCTGGTTCTAGGATCTCATAATAAAAATCATAAAAGCTTGTTCTTTTTCTTGGGTAATATACAGAGTGTAAGGATCTAATTGAGTATATTCTCGTGGGAATTTTGGTGTGGAAGAGGCAGAGGGGGAGAGGGGGGTTAATATTAGTGACATTCTTGTAATTAAAAATATTAAAAATTGACTCGACTCAAACTCGATTCAAAAATAATAACTAACTTCAAATAATTCAAACAGTCAAGGGGACAGGTCGAGGCAAATTGGGCAGCGGCGACAGCGACACGATAGCCAAAGGCTACGTCAATGGGGTTGAAGGAGGGGCAACGCATCAGTAATCGAGGAGAGAGAATCAGGGGGAAGAAATAGTCAGTGGCATTCTCGTACTTAAAATTGACTTGACTCGAAGTCGATTAAAAAATAATAACTAATTTCAAATAATTCAAAAAAACCAAAAAATATAGAAAAATACTATAAAATATAATACACCATAATATCAAAATAACATGTTCTATAATTAATAACCCATCAATTTTGACTGATTCAAATAAACTAGTTCTTGTCCTATTTTTAATAAATCGCTCCGATTCAATGACTCCCTTCCAATCTGATTCAACGTCTGATTTTGATTCATGCAACTATGCCAAAAATATTAAATTACATAAAACCTTGGAGGACATTGTGATATGTAAAAAGATAAATGATATATAGGTTGAATTATCCATTTCTGGAAAATGAATAAGTAAGAATCTTTTTTTGTGAGAAATTACAATCCAATTTATATTATGCATATCCATCCCTTTGTTAATTTCATCCCTTCAAGAGGAACAAAATTTGTTCTAAGACATAAGTGCGCAAGTGGAAAATCCAAACTATGGAAAATATATGCCTAATATATTGTAAAAAGTCACAAATAAAAGTTTAAAATATGAAAATATGAAATAATTTGTTAACATAAGATAATAACAATATATCTTAAAAGGGAATGAATGTATATTTAAAATCTCCAACAATTTTATTTAGTATTAAGAGATTTATAAATTTTAATAATATATAATATTGGATATGTTATTGAATATGGCATAACACATTACATGTACAATGAACTATCATATACTGAATCGACTATGTAGTGCACCTTTTCAAAATCTGATATATTTTATGATATGATATTTAAAATTACTTAGATACTTAGATTTAGGGTTTGGATGGGTGAGGATATACGATAACCATAAATTCGATCAATATCTCATTTGTTTATATCCAATACAAACTCATGTAAATCATATTCGGTTTCAGACGGATATATAATATATTCAAAATATTTAGACCGGATGCAAATTTAAAATAATCTTATCCATATTTTATCTAAATAGATAACATTTTATGAAATTATATTTTAAATTATTTAAAATAATAATTCTTATTATTTTCTATATTTTATATTAAAACTTATTAAATTAGGCCGCATACAGATTTGGTAGATTTAAATGGGATATAAATATAATAAATAAAATAGATATAATTTTTAGATTCAAGTAGGATACAAAGTTCGATATTAAAAATTGGATTGGATACAAATATAATCATTTCTAATCTACATACTATCCCAATTCATTTTTAAATTTGACAGAGCTTGGGGACACATGAAATACAGTTAATTTGGAAAGCAACAGGCTTGAATAGACGTTTTCCTTTCTTTATTTTTGGAGAGTTGAGAGCTGGTCGGTCTTAGTCTTTCACACATTTGTTTTTAATTGATTGGCATCAACATCAGCTATGCATT
Source organism: Piper betle (assembly GCA_033002965.1). Taxonomy (NCBI): domain Eukaryota; kingdom Viridiplantae; phylum Streptophyta; class Magnoliopsida; order Piperales; family Piperaceae; genus Piper; species Piper betle. The sequence goes on along the minus strand of JAURVB010013589.1, from coordinate 26,817 downwards.
ATTAAGTTGACCTACTTGAGCTGGCAGATACACACAACTTGTGGATGGTGTGAAGACTTCCCTTGTCATGTACATGGCAACAATTAGTCTGTTTCTACAATGTATACATGAGAGAGAGAGAGATTTAAATTTTTTAAAAAACCTAGTCATTTAGATTGAAGCTTATAAACCACCATGGATTATCAAAATATTAAAAATCTAAAAGATTTTACCTGGGTTTAGAATTCCCTCAGCATATGTTTACAAATTTTGCAGATTTTTCTGAATACGCCCAAGTTTCTCGAGCAATTGATTGCGCGTCACATCATTGTTGGGGCCCAGGATTAGACTCCATGCATGGACTACGGCATGGATCCACTTGCTATGCGTGTGACAAGTGGGTGACAATATAAAAATGGTGTACGTTATAAGCGTGGCATATTTTAAAAAATTGCCCTATGCGCTTAGAGGGTTAATCCATTTAAACTTAAGCAATTAAGTTATGATTTTTAAAATAAAAATATACATTATATAACACCTCAATTTTAGTTTACCTAAGAACCGAATTAGTAATATTTTTATCGAATTGAGTTATGTCTAAAGTTGTTAGTTTATAACACTCAATCAATAGTATAGATCGAAATAATTTACTTAGCATTAAGAGAATAGAAAATATTACTAAATATATGTCAAATACATATCAAATATAAATAAAAGTAAAAAAACTATGTTGAGTTTAAGTGTATGTATCATTTATCTGTCCTCTTACTAAAGCCGACTCGGGATCGTAAAACCTACATATATAATAAGAAAACGTCAGTAACGAGTGTTAATGATCCAAAAATAACTAATAGTCAAACTATCACAGGAGAGTTAACCCTCTTGTTAAATGAAATCATTTGTATACTTCTTCACAAAATCTTTGATTAGGGTGCTAATTAAGAGTTGTTAGCCTCAGCTCGACAACATTTCATTCTTACTCATCTCATGCTTCAGCAACTTTAAAACTATCCCTTGGGTAGGAACATCAATTTATTTTCCTTTTTCCTTAAGCCCTCTACACCTCTGTATCACCCCTGGCTATGATCATAGAGGTCGAGTACTCTTAAGCATGCACCTTCAATACCCTTTAAAACCATAAGTTTAAACATACGCTACATTACAGAACCTGCAATACTCCACACTTCTTTAGGTTTAGAACTCAAAGGTGAAGTTGTCTAGATCACATAGGAATGGAATGGTCTGCTCACCAATCCAAAGCCCGCTTCAATTGGCACAAGCTCACTGGCATAATGCAGTTGTCGATTTTTCCTTGTCTCACGTCTCCCGAAAAACTCGAGAAAATTATATATATGCCTAGGAAGGGATTTATATAATCGGCCCAAAGGCAACTTGCTGTGGATCTTGTTTTTGAAAGGCCTAAGTGACCAGTGTTAAGTGGGGTCTGATTAAATAGCCACTTAACACGTCATGCAATCTAAAAATCAAATCATAAATAGATTATAACGATAAAAACTGAGAAGGGTTCTAACGAACCTATGGTCTAAGCTCTAAGCGTGATGTCTCATCTACGGCAAACTCGAACTCTGAAACCTACATCAAAACCCATTGCTAAGTAAAATACTCATATCTCTATATGATACATGCTTGTGATGTGTGCTCGCATCATTAATACATACTAATAAACAACACAATACTAAATAAACCTATAACTAAACATCTAGTACGCAAATCAAGACACAATAAAAGAAATAGTTAATAAACAAATAATAAATAAATACATACATACACTCATGAAAAAATAGACAAATAATAAATACATCATAAAGTAATAATATAATTATGTTATTCAAAAGCACGAGTAAATATAACATATACTTGTGTTAGTAAACATATAAACAATTAAATAAATAAATACATAATCATTCTATAAATAAATTAATTAATAATTATTTAATTAATTTTAATTAATCATGAATAATAATAATAATATCATGGTTATCCAATACGAAATATGCAATTAAATACAAATAAATATTAACATACACTAATGAACAAATAGATAAATAAATAAATTTTAGTAAATATGACTAATATTAACATTAATAAGTAAATAAATCAATAATAATAATAATAATAAACAATCACATAATCATTCATCATATATGACAAACATATAAATAAAAAGAAATAAACAATAATGAATAAATAAATAAATAAACAAACAAATAGATAAAAATATTCATAACATCAAAATATGCTAAATACTGTGAATATACATCTAAACTAATGTAGTGGTTCTCAAATTACCGAAATCTATAAAAAAAATAGGTAAAAACGGGTTGAAAATGTCTGAAAATGGTGAACCAAATGAACTTGGGCGAGTCGACCGAGTCAAGCTGAGTTGACTTAGCCGAGTCAAGCAACAGTGCTGGCTAGGTTGGACTCAGTTGCTGGGCTAGGTAGCTGGACGTGAACAAGGAATGACCACCAGACCGCTAGGTAGGTGAACAGGGTCAAGCAGGCGGACGCAAACGTGGGCAAATGGGTCCGACAGGGCAGTCAGTGCTTGTTGTCAGAAAATACCAACGGTGGCTTACCGAAGGCTCCCGTTGGTCGCGATCGATAGAAGGCATCAAGGCGAAGGTGCTAGTGGTGACGATTGGCAAGGTTTAGCCGCCAGCAAGCCAGAATCGTCGTCAAGTGCAGTGGCATCGCCAGCAACGATTGCAGCCACAACGGTGGTCATAGGTGGTCTCAAAATGAAGGTTTTTGCGAAATTAACCTATCTGAGTGGTTGTCCTCACCAGAGGCAGCTCGTCGGCTCCAAAAAGTGGCTTGAACGGCTGCGGCTACAGCGGAAATTAGCTGTAAAAACACCATCCCTAGCGGTGATTGCAATCACGTTGGTAGTCGTGAGAGGTATGGATCTATAGCCTATTGCAAGGTAGTAGTGGGGGTGCAGGTCCTGTGGACAGGGGAGGGCCAAAGACTCATTGGCAGCGAGCTAAGTGGCGGCGGCACTAGGGGTGGAAATCATCTAAAATCATGAGAAATATCTGAAAAAATAACTGGGTGAAGCTAGGGTTGACTTTAACGGCTCTAAGCTTGCCATGTAGCACGATCTGGACATCCGATAACTCATGGTATAGTGGGGCCCACCTATGGGTATATGCAATATATATTTATATAGACAAAAAGCTCGAATCGAGACCATTCAAAGCTAAAACTAAATCAAGTCCTAAAAGTGACTCTATATATTGGAATCGAAGCAATAAGGTTAAATAATCCTCAAAACCCTAAACTTAATCGGGTGAAACTCAGCGATTCAATCAAGGTAGGCCCACAGGGGCAATCCAATGATCTAAAATCCCTGAGATGCATATAAATGAGATACCTTGAAATTTTAAACATTTACTAAACACTGTAACGACCTAGATCTAGGCGTAAAACCCTAACTAACCTATAAAAATCATTGTACACCTCGTCTATATACTTATAACTCATGATCTGTTATAGCCTAATTGAAGCTATCATTTACATATCAGACATACTCACCTACCAAAGCATGCTCATACGACCATCTGGGTCGCATACTCATAGTCTGAAAACTAGTCAGGCTCGAGTTCGTTTGAACCAACTCAAGACTTGCCCGAACCAGGCAAAACTACAAGCGCGTAAAACTCTAACATGAAGCTGGGTTTTACACGTTATATATATATATATATATATATATATATATATATATATATATATATATATATATGAAAAAAATATACTTACATATTAGGATCAAGCGCCACACAAGAAGACATATAACTACATTCACATATAACTACATTATATCAATAATTAGATAGATTCCATAATTGAGTTTGAATAATATTTTCCTTTTTCCAAAGCATAATATTTTCCTTTTGATAAAAGAGATTGCAGGAAATTTTATTTTGTAATAATAAGATGTTATAATCATAATTAAACTCTTAAAATATCTTATAGAGCTTGGCCATAATATAATATATCATGATTTTGCTCCAATAATCAAGTATATATTTATTTTATATATCTACAGTTATTAATAAAAGGAGAACTCACTACTAGGTTACAATTAAAAATAAGAGAATCAGTCTATTAAAATATAAGATAAATTTTAAAAATATAATAAAAAATATTCCTATAAAGGGTTACGGGTTCAAATCTCACTAACATTAATTTCTTTAAAAAAAATAATAAACATATTTTTTCACCATAGAAGGTCACATGCCTGACTAATTTCAATTTTTAACTTTTTACTAGTAGCGGTCTGTCTAATTATTTTAAATATATATAATAAAAAATAAAATAATTATATTTTATCTTTTTATTTAAATAATATAAATCTTTAAAATCAATCACACTTTATATCTAAAATATTAATTATTACCGTCTATCTCATTAGTCAACGAGAATTTATAAATAAAATTAAAATTTATAGTATAAGTCGTGTATAGTAATATTGTCTAGTTAATATATAAAAATAGAACTCAATACTAACTTCTGATTAAAACTTGCCCTTGAAAAAATATAATGAAAAAGTAAATTATTTTAATTTATCTTTTTTATTTAATTAAGATATATTTTTAATGCTAATAACAGTCTATATCTAATTACCTATTAAATTATTATAATCTATCTAACTATTTAAATGTGTATTTACGTATAGAGTTAAAGTTTATCATAACACAAGTCGCGCGCTACAAAATATCTTGACTAATTATTTATATATCATATATTACTTTTCCATGTCAGTTGACTTCTCTCTCCGGCCAAACCTCCCCCTTCTCAGCTCCTAACGCGAAGGGCATCGCCCACTCTATGAAGAAGGTGATAAGAAGGGAGGGCCCCATGACCTATTAAATGCTGACACGCCGTTGACACGCCATATCGGTGGGGCCCAGATCTATGCCACTTGCCGCTTGCTGGAGACGTGGTGATGATCGCCGCGTTACCACCCGGCGTCCCCGGCGTCTGTAAAAATCTCTCGCTCTTGCATAAACAAGACTATAAAAGCCTTAAAAGAAGCAAGGAGAGTACGAGCAAGTAGAGCTCGTGGGATGGACTTTCGCTCTGACTGTCAGGTTGACTCTACATGATCCCAACCATGGCCCCATATTTTTATTAGCTAGCCAGAAAAGCTGTCTAAAATGGTACGGATGTAGATATTCCAACCTCTTCATGGTAATTGCATGGTGGCTACTTTGACTGTCATTGGCTTTCGTAACTGGAATGGATAAAGCTTTGATAAAGAGGCGAGAGTTTGTCAATGACAACACCCGGAATCTGTTCCACCCACCGGCCATCTTCTTCCTCCATCTGTTTCCCTCTCATTTTTCTGATACGGATGAACATTGTTTTCTTTCTTAGATATAATCCGGCCGCTTTCTTAGACGTCACTGTTTAGCCCCATGTTGATGAGCTTGTGTACCTATGACATGTTATGGAAAAAAGAGACGAATCTGTTTTTTTTTGTTAGTTAGATATATGAGAATGTTTATTAGGTTATTTAGTATCAATTATGCATGTTAGTAAAATTTTAATTTAATTACCAATTTAAATTATGGTCATTATAATATAAACTTGAAAAAAATATTATCCTATTATGGCCGTCTAGCTCATGTTGATATTATTACTTGAGCTTGTTAATTAGTTTACATTTCCTTAAATTCCTCTTTATATATAAAATCTACAATAAAATGTTATTTGAAGGAATGGCCTATGTAGTTTATGATAGAAAAATAAAATAAGTATCTAAAATCAAGTTTCTGTGCATACCACCAAACTTCAAAGACAAGTCAAGCTTAGTTGTCATAATCCCAAACTTAATTGATTGAGCTTCTGTTATGCGCCTCAGGATGGATAACTAAATATTTTAGAGACTTACAATGCAGTTGACTTGTAATAGCTTTTATCAAGCTTCAAATATAGTTTGTGTCAAGTTCAACATCGAGCAAAATCGATTATTTATAACAGCTTGCAGGCTAATCAGAACAACCCAATTAATAACTTGAAACTTCGAGAGATATTACATGACATTTGAGAAAAATAATGTTTGTCATCGTCATTACCAACTCCTACTATAGAAGAAGTCCCATGCAAGACCTAACTTTTTCTCCTTACCGATGAGAGCCTTATTGCATAGTAGGTCAAGGATATGGACTTGGAGTGTCCACTTTGTTTTCCTTTCTAAGGAATTAGCTGCATTTTTTTCAGTTTGACACAAAGTGATTTACAACTTCTTTTCACATTAAGCAAGCATTTTCAACTTCCAACTACATCCAACAGGTGAGAGAATCAGTGGCTCAAGAACAGATTAGAAAGAAATGGTGGAGATCACATTGGTGGGTCTTGGACATTGTTAATGACAGATAAGTGAGAAGATAAAGAAAGTGGATTATTGCACAAATGTTTGACACGCCAAGGAGATAAGCAAGTGGCCGGTAAAAGGGTTAAGGGTTGGCTACCATAGGGACCCACCTCCCATTAAACTTGGTTTAGCTAATCCACTACCTTGCAAAAGGGCTTAAAGGTTAATTTAGTTAATTATTCCCTACAGATGTGCTGAATAAAATACACATTTTAAGACTTGGAAACACTTTATTCAAAGTGGACACACCTGATCTTCATTTCCTTGTTAATAAAAAAATTAGTGAATTAGTGAAAGATTGAACGTCCAAACTATCTCTTCATGTGAGGCTATGAAAATGACCAAATTAATAACATGGTACTGAATAGTAGCTGAAGTAGAAATTTTGTAATTTTAGGATAGATGATAATACTGAAAATCTGTGTGAATTCGCTCTAAAACATATAGATCATTATATTTTGCTCATTTTATACATGGGTTTTTTGTTGTTTTCTTTTTTCTATTTCCAGCGTTTGAAATTTTAGATCAAAGGGTTAGAAATTTTCCCACCATGAAATTCATTATTTTTAACCTATTTATTTATTTTCTCAGGATTTTTAAATCCATCAACAATGAAAACAAAATTGATTAATTAAAGGAAACTTTGTTATACAACGAGAAAATAGAATTATATATAAATTAGGAACTTTCTTGGCTTAATTTGTTACATTTAGTTAATAGAGGAAGTCTTATACTTGAAACATGATTTTCTCAAATTATACTTAAATACATTATAAACATGAAAACATAATACAGTCTTATTAAATCGATAAAACTTTTTTAAAATGTTGATTTATTATAATTTTTTTTACAGTAACAAGTGCAACAACAAACCTAATGCAGCAGCCTCCTTATTGCCCCAAAGCACCACAATCAGTGGAATTTGAAAAACATAACTGTAGAAATTAGTTAAAAATTTCTAATTGTGGTAATTTACACCAATCATATAATTATTGTAGCATATTTATTGTATAATTTGCTACAAAAAAATCCAATTTTTAATATGAAAAGGAGTTTTTCCCCCCAAATTTACTTAAAAGGGCTTCCTTCCTCTCCTCACTTCTAAGTAGGTATAACTTGTAGAAAGAAATACTCCATCAGGATGTATCTTACGGTACAATGGCGTCCTCTTTAGAAAGATACTTGTAGAGAATGTACCTCATTACAAAAAATACATTTCTTAGATTATGATTCTAAATTAAACGGTTACATTTGTAGCATTGCACCATTTTTTTATCCAAAAAATTTTTCCATCAATTTTGATCTTTATAAATAAATAAATAAATATATGTATATATGTATGTTCTTATTGAAGTTTTTTAAATGTTGTTTTCTCTTATTTTTTGCATTTTTTTTATTAAATTATTTTTATTTAATCATATGAAATATTATTTATTTTATTTATTATTTTAAAAATTCAGTGACTAATCATTAAAAAATATTCTTTTATGAAATGTCTAATATTTTCTGTTTTATTTATATTTGGATGGATTAAGAGTAATCCTGAGGAGTGAAAGTAAGACCCCGGCTGTCCAACGTTAAAACTACCCGCTACTCGTTGTAAAATTGAGCGTGGGAGAATTGACACGGGCAGGGGCAAAACGGTAAAAGGGGAGTAGCAAAAGACGAGGGAGCTTTTGTCCCCCTTGCTTTTAAAAATTGACTAAAAAAAGTGAAGAGCAGATGGCATTGACTTCCAGGGCTGTCTTTCAAGAAATTCGCTTCACGGTCTCCACCATATTTTAATAAACAATTACATTTAAAAAATTAAATAGACTTGGAAGACTTGTGTCATTTTTTTATTTTATAAAAAAGGTATTTGCTTTTGTATACTTGCCCTTCTGCTCACCTAGGACGGCGCATTCAATTCTAGTTTTATTAATACTCCCACTTGAAGTAAATTATAAAAAAAACATGATTTAAAAAATTATCTTCATAGCGATTCGGTCACGGTGTAAATTTATACACTTAATTGTCTTTTTTAAGAGTGGTCGTAATATATTTTTTTATTCGGAAAAAATTAAGGTAAGGTTACACGTTAAAATGATATTTATATATATTAAAATTAGTAGACTGAAAAAGTAGGAGGATGATAAAGTTTTATTTTTTTGACATGACCTGTTTTTGGATTTTAAAAAAATGTACTAATTAATAAATATTTGATCTTTTTAATAGAAAATTGGAAAAAAATTTATATTACATGCTAGTGGGAAAGTTGTTTATAATTATTAAAAAAATTATATATATATATATATAAATTGTCTAAAACACTTTTGTTTAAAAAAATTTTTTTAAAAACTTAAATAGGAGCGTCGAGCCTAGCCACCTAAATCCAAAATGTTCAGATCCTCATCATCCTTGACTTGGCTACGGGATCCTAACCATTCTAGGCCAGGGCAATCAAGATATGGCGGCCTCCTTATCTGTCGTCGGGGACTTTTAAAACATATAATTTTTCATTTGTATTTGCCATCGCCTAGTAATGGTTGCCATCTAGGACCAAATATAGCCTAGAGGTTGCCCCAATGCTAAATCTTACTAGCGATGAATAGATTATTATTTTAAAATGTTGTTTTTAATAAATAGGAGGATAATTTTACTATTATAATAAAATTTTCTTTTTCTTGTAATTATGAATAACTTTTCTACTAATTGGTATTATCAAAAAAATTTCCTCCTAAAAAGTCTAGATATTTTAAAATTAATTTTTATTACAATTATTTTAATAAGTAAGATAAATAAATTAGAAGCATTAAATTGGCTTGCAAATTTGTAATTATCTTTATTATTTATTTTATTCATCTATTTAGAGTTTGAATAACAAGACACACTAAATTAGTCTAAATAAACAGTGTAACTCATTTGTATAAGACTTTTTTATAAATACATTTTTACTAATATATTTAATTTTATTCTATTAAATAATAATTATGAAACTAATTTAGAGATATCATAATTTAATTAACATTGTTTAAGTCAATATAAAAGTATTACAAAAAGCTAATTTAAATAGCCTATTATTAATTTTATCAAACTTAACCAAATTGCTTTTAATACTTGATAAATATTTGTGAAATCGATTATGCATTGAATTGAGCTTATAATGGGAGTATTAAATTTGGTACTCATTTTTCTTAAAATTGTATGTGTTTTTACTTGAGGTAAAGACAAATGATAACTATTTGTATGAAATAAAAATCTATATTGTTTAATTTAAAGGGTCAACAATTCTAAAGAAATGCCAATATTTTATATTTAGTATAAAAATATTATAAGCATCTAATATAATCTTATTTAGCCTATCTAATTGAAATCAAATAAGAAAAATGCTAATAACATGTTCTCGATCCCACACTCATTAAAATTGTAGGTAGCACCGCTTGAACAAAAATGTAAAAAATCCAAATAAAAAAACCTGTCAATCTAAAGTGCTCATGTTACCTCAAATAAAATATATGATGCTGAAATCCCACTTGGATGAGCACTCCATCCTCCATTATCAACACTATAAACTAATCTGAGTAAATTTTTTACTTTATATTTATCTTAGAGTTTTCATCAAGCTTGGCTGGTTTTTTTTGAGCTCAAACTATTTGGTTAGTTAGCATCATATCAAATTTAAAGTAGATTATTTTTTAAAAATCTACACTCCTCTCTCGCTATCTTTTATAATTATCTAAGTCAATTTTTTTAGATAATTAACCCTTATTTCATAATTTAGGAGGAAAATGTGGGTGATGAAAGTCAATAAATATAAATTAATAATAAGAGCTCTCCACACATAAAAATATTAGTGGGAGCCTAATTATAATAGACGATATTGTCCACGCAACTTAGACCAAATTTTAACATTTCTCTATTAAAATTTTATAGTTTTCTCTTAAATCAGGTAAATATTGATAGGAAGACTTTTAATTATCTTCAATTTTTTTAACTAAGAAGATCAGTTGTCAAACCTTTATATTTTTTTTCAAAAAAAATGAACAGATTTTCATATACGCTTCATTTAACTTAATTCACAGTCAAGCTCTTTATAAAATTGAAGCGCAAATCAGATCAAACCAAACCCATCTTAATCAAAGCCACCCTATTAATAAAAAATAAACAACCAACTATATTTGCTGGTATAATAATAATAATACAACTTCTAATTAAATCTATGAATGATATGAAATATTTGACCAAAGTCCAAAAAACTCCTACATTTTCATCCCCATAATAATATTTTATTTGGTAAATATCTTATGCATTAAAAAATATATAAAAGCAAAATCAAATACAAGTAAGAGAGAAGAAGAATCAAAATAAAAAAACAAAAAAAACAAAAATGTGATGAAAGGAGAGCACTTAACATGGGCTCCGTCTTCTCCACCGCCTGCCTCGGCGCCGGCGGCGCTGCCGCCGACCTTCCCTTCTCCAGCGCCGACGAGACCCTCGGCCACTCTTTTTGCTACCTATCCAACGCCGGCGATCACTCTTTCCGATTCCGGTCGATCTCCGGCGCGTCGGTGTCGGCGAACAGCGCCACCCCGCCCACTGTCGGCCTGCCACCGGACCTCCACCGGCCATTCGAGAGCACGGCGCTCTTTGGCGTCGTCCCTCTACTCCCGGCCGCGGCCGCCTCCGGCCCCCTCGACCGCTCCGCCGCTGCCGGCCTCTTCCTCTCTGGCCCCATCGAGCGCGGTGCCCTCTCCGGGCCCCTCGACTCCTCCTCCTCATCCACCGTTCCCTTCTCCGCCCCCCTCGCCCCCGCCCCCCACCCCCGCCGCCGCCGGAATTTCTTCCGCAGCTTCTCCGTCGTCCCCATCCGCAGCTTCGTTGCCGCCGGCCGAAAGGACCACCACCACCACCGGCGCCGCCCGGCGGAGTTCGGGGAGAATGTGCAGTGGGCGCACGGCAAGGCGGGGGAGGACCGGGTGCAGGTCGTTGTTGCCGACGATCACCGGTGGGTGTTCGTCGGCATCTACGACGGGTTCAACGGCCCCGACGCCCCCGAGTTCCTCATGGACAACCTCTACCGCTCCGTCTTCGACGAGCTCGGAGGCCTTCTCTGGGTCGACCAATCCGAACCCTCAACTTCTTCTTCCCAGCCCCATCATAACCCTCCACAAAGCTCGCATCTTTCCGCCGATAATGGCGGTGACTCGGCGAAAAGGGTCACTTTCTCGTCCAATGGCGCCGCATCCCGGCGAGGGAAGAGCCTCTGGGAGCTCCTTGCCGAAGAGGCGGCCGAAGAAGAAGAAGACGAAGGCCAAGGAATCGATCTCTCTGGTTCGAAGCGGTTCGCCTTCTCCATCAATTGTATTCACATCCCCACCAAACGAAGAACTCGCTCGTTTCCGAATTTCAGACTCGTTTCAAGCCGGAGTAGTGATCGGGTTTCCTTGGAGGATGGGAAGGAGAGGCTGGGGCAGAACTTTCGGAAGTACAAGGCCGGGCCGGTCGACCATGACGCCGTGCTCCGAGCTCTTGCTCGGGGGCTCGCGGCGACGGAAGCGGCGTACTTGGAGATGACGGACGAGTTCATGGACCGGAATCCGGAGCTGGCCCTGATGGGGTCTTGCCTGCTGGTGGTGCTGATGAGGGACGAGGATGTATATGTCATGAATGTGGGCGATAGCCGCGCCATTGTGGCGCAGTACCACCCCCATGAGATGGATTCGAGTTGTGATGCGGAGGGGATTGTTGAGACAATGGACTGCGGCGATCAAGCAGTTGTGGGGCTTGCTGCACTGCAGCTGTCCACGGATCACAGCACCAGCATTGAGGAAGTATGATTACATCATCTTGGTAATTGTTATGATTGACATGTTTGGTTGGTTGATGAGATGAAAATTGCGTGCAGGAAGTGTTGCGAATCAAGCAGGAGCATCCTGATGATAGCCAGTGCATTGTGAATGATCGAGTGAAAGGTCGTCTCAAGGTTACAAGGGCATTTGGTGCCGGATTTCTTAAACAGGTTTGCTTGAATGGTTTCATGTTTAATTTGATCATCGTTTCTTGTATGTATGCTGGATGTGCAAATTCAAATTGGTTATTATTAGGATTTGAGAAATTGTGAATGGAGTGTGTGTTTCTGTGCTATTGTGTTGTTTACATGATCGTGATCTAACTTAGAGTAGCATCCGAATTCTCATGACAGCCCAAGTGGAACAATGGTCTCCTTGAAATGTTTCGGAATGATTATATCGGAACAGCCCCGTATTTGTCATGTGCTCCTTCTCTTTGTCACCATAAGCTTGGCCCGAATGACCAGTTTCTGATTCTCTCGTCCGATGGCCTTTATCAATACTTGACCAACCAGGAAGCAGCGTCTTATGTTGAAAGCTTTATGGGGAGGTTTCCAGATGGAGATCCTGCACAACATTTGATTGAAGAGCTTCTTCTCCGCGCTGCAAAGAAAGCAGGTAAGAAATTTATCCAAGCAGTTCTGTGGTTTACGATTTGTCTTGTTGATTTGATCCTTTATAGAGGAAAGAATGTTGCACTGTAAAATCCATGCACAATCTGCTCGGGGACCTACTGCCCCCTCCTTATACAGTGAGAATACCTTCTGTAAATTCGGAAGTAGTTGAAGTGTATTATAATTCTGTGTAGGACAGCTTAGTTATGAGGTCGTGGAGAAGACAGACAATAGAAGAAAATAAGAAAAGGGATTAAATCAAAGTGATCATTTACTTAGTTTATATGTACATTAAAAATTGTAAAATGATTTGCAAATGTTTAGAGATAGCTCCTGATTTATCTCAAAGTAAAACTTGAAATTAACACTCATACGAAAAGTTGAAACATAATACTACATGGAATAAATTCCAAGATTTTCTACACCCTGACCTGATGGTTTTATTGGTTTTTTATTCAAGCATAATGGAAATAAAGATTTGTAGACTTCTAGGGAAAAAACTCAGAGAATATGGTCTATAAGTACCAAATGGTTTGTGTGTGTGTGTGTTGTATAGAAATTTAGGACTATGATGATACGATAGACAAAATGTGATGTACAATTAATGGAATGTTTACTGGACTGTATGCTAAAAATTGAAAGTAAAATATTAAAAACAAGGTCTAACAGATTGAAGGCCTCATATTGAGTGAAGAACTTAAAGGAATGGAATGACTGAAATTTATTGGTCTGTGTGCTTCAGCAATTTAGTATGGAATGACCGAAATTTGTAAAAGCTTCTTACATATCTGGAACACTGTAACATTTAATATTATGTGGTTGGAGAAAATAGGACATTACACCGTAGTAGTGAGAGTTTCACAATCTGGAAAGTGACATGTTTCTCAATTGCTTCCAGGCATGGACTTCCATCAACTGTTAGACATACCACAAGGAGATCGAAGAAAGTATCACGATGATGTCACTGTTATGGTTATATCTTTGGAGGGAAGAATTTGGAAGTCATCCGGGAAATACTTCTGATCACATTTGAGAAGTTAATTGCTTAAGTCGTTCTTTCAGATACAGATGTCTGGGCTACTGAATTTAGCGGAGCAGGGTGCAGAGTAAGATGATATGACCTGATTTTCTTGATTCAGCGTTCCTAAATTGCATCTGTCAATCATGGGCATCAATCTTCTGATGCATCGATGTACCACACTTTAGCAACTGCATGGTACCTGAGATGGGAGCAGCAGTTACCGCTTGATGACAGTACAACTCGTATTCCAGTGACAAATATAAGCAGCAGATTCTTTATCTTTGTAGGGGAAAATTTTGTGGGATTCTTTAAAGAAGTTTTGTATTAGCTTCTTTTTACAGTTTATATCAGAAATAAGAAGAATGGTAAATAGTTACTGATCTTCCCTTCTCCTCTACATGGATCTACATGCTGTATTTTTATCCTCAACCCTATCAAGACTTCGCCTTTGAAAATGTTGTTCTTTTTTGTATTTTTATTTTTATAGACTCTGTATTGATGCAAATTGCATGTGCAGACGGAGATTAGCAGCGGCAGCACAGAGATCTTGGATTGACTTTGCTGAAAGTGGAGCCCCAACTATACAAAAATTGGTGAATTGAAAACTGTGACCAGCTATGTATCAAAATTGGTTAAATATGAAAGATCGAGGATAATGTAACACTTATTTTGACCTAACGAGCTACAATTCAGCAGGAGAAAGCATTTCACTGTGTTGACTTCATTCCTCTGAATCAATATTTTTGTTCTGGGTGCTTTGAAAAGATAATGCTACCAACACTATGCTACTCTCTTTCAGAACTTCCTGTCGTTATTTATTTCATAAACATGGATACTCTTTGGCCAAGCAACAAAGCCGGCTGTTAACCTGTGCTCTTTGTCCCAGGCCTTAAGGGTGATAAGATGTTTATGTCCTTTGCGTTATATTTGATATATGGCCCTTCCTGTTGATGGGATTTGGGGAGTTGTGGATTGATCCTGCCTGCTGGTCGGATTCAGAGTTTTGCTGTCCAACCTGGATTGATGGGCATCTGTGACTTTCCTCAATTTCGATTCGAATTGGAACTATCTGCTTATGACCTTGGGAAAGGCAGTTTAATTGTCATTTAGAGCCAAATAAATATAGGGTATGTCAGGGTTTAGGTAAAAATGATCTAAGTTAAAAAAAAATTGTGTTAATTACAAAATGGTTTATATTTAGGCACTTTTGAAGAGTGCGAGAAGAGCCAGTAAATTGGTGCAGATAAGTTCGTTGAACATTAAAATAATCTTGGTTAAGTGCGTTAAATCTTATTTGCACGTAAAATCTTCAAATTTCAAGGGCGTACTGCCAGAATGAGGCATTCCTTATAACATATTTTCAGTGCTGTGATTTTTATTTGTCAATTACTATAAATATATTGAGAGGCTCTAAAAGTTAACAGAGCCCAATTAAGAGATAGATGGGCCGACTAAGGGCCCATCTCTATGAACCAAAAAAAAAACTAACTCTAATTCAACTTCAATTTTATTTTAAAGGATTAATTAAAAAATTTTAATATTTTGGGAAAATGCAATATCATGACAAACAAACTCAATATTCTTTTTGACTGCTAATCCTTATGTTTTTTCACAAAGGCGTTATTTTTTAAAAAAGTTGTTTTTTTAATTTCATGCAATTTATATCATGATGTCGTGCAAAACTTTGAAAAGAGATGAATATAAATTATTTCACTATCATATGTTCATCGTGTGATCAACTCAAATATATGAGAAATAAAATTCTAAAATTCATAAAAGTTAGGAGAAATAGGGAAAGAAAGAAAAATAGAAGGAAAGATAGAAGAGAAGAATGTGATCATTTTGAACCAGAGCAAGACTGTATATCAACTCGATCAGAGTTAAGCTGCTGGGTTGAGCTCAATGGGCTAGCTGGGTCACACACATAGTCACCGGCAGACGGCGTGGACACGAGCGTGGGCAGAGCCGACACAGGGCTGGTAATCGGGGCCGCCGGTGCCCATGCCGGCAACGACAGCGAACCACTGGTCGCCGCCTACCGGGATCGACGGGGACGACAAGGTGGTGGTGACTGTGGTGGTCGCCATTAGAGCCCAACAAGACCACAAGCAAGCATCTCAGCACCATCTAATCTCGCACCAGTGAGACCACAATATTCTCCTGCACAAGCACAAAATACAACGTTTAGAAAAGACAGGATAATTAGTATTAAAAGCCGACTCGTAACGCAACCATTTCCAGGTGTCGTTCAATTGATTACGAACGAAAAAAAGCACAACGAAGAAAATCAGGAAGCCTGGATAGGAAATAAGAAGCTCCCACATCAGGAAATAATGGCAGAGCTGTTTCGGGCATAGCAAAGATCTGCAAACATTTCATAAATAGGAGCTTTAGCTCCAAAGCTACACCAACTGATTATCCAAATGTTAACGAGATACTGAGGCGGATCACTTATAAATAAGGACAGGGTAAAAAATATAGCATGAATATCAATCATGTCATTCATATCACAACATAGAGCTGCTTTAAGTAGTAAATTGAAACTACACTTATTGAAATTCTTAAAATTTTAGGCTTTACACTGACTCAAGAACATAAAAGAAAGTAAATCCGCCAACTTAGGTTTAAGATATAAGTGAACTACTGTATTCTCAGTGGAAACGCAAAATCGTCCATGGATGGAAAGACCGGCACCACCTCCCATTACAATGCCATTGAGCGGTGAGACCTGAAAAAGGGGCATTTAATTAGAAAAGAAAAGATCTTTCTTCAATTCAAATATCATTTGTACAAATACACTGGTCATGTACAGGAAACAAATTGGAAAGATAATGCCAACAGAAATCATAAACCTGAGTTTTCCTAAACGTAGCAAGTATGTAGTTGAAAATGATTTCTCTCCTGAAAAATTCGGTGCCAAAGCTCCAATGACCTGAACCAAGAAAAAAATAACTAGAAGTAGATAACAAACCTTCTGACACATCGATGGATATGCTACAAAATTGTAACTCAACTTGATAATAACACTTATAAATTTTGGCAGAAGCATACATGTATAATCCTAACATGTTAAAGATGTTGAAAAATTGGGAAAAAAAACAATGGCTACAGTTATCCAAATAAATAAATAAATAAACGGATACCTTTACGAACAATTTGGGCCACAGCTGTAACGTCGCCACCAGCACGAAGTGCTCTACCCTTACCCTGCATCTATAACCCAAGAACGAAATTACAGGCACAGAGACCACCTTTGACAATCAAAGAAAAAATTCTAGCAAACAAAACTTTATATAGTACCTCCATAACCACCAAATTAACACTCGGATCATCTTCGTATGCCACAAAAAGTTTCAGAAGCTGAATTGTCTAAAAATAATAGAGCAGCATCAGCCTCATCCAAAACCCATAGCATCAAGACTATGGACAGAACAAATACAACAAGGTTATGGCTAAATCTAATTGTGCAACAAATAAAACCATCCACTGATTACCATTATATCAGACACTGCATTCAACTGCTTGGGCCGATTCAGAGTAATAATGAGCGTAAATGACTTCTCATCTACCAAAACCTAGCATGCAACATTCTTAGATATCAGAAACAGCATCCCAAAACAACAATTGTTCATCAACTAAGTAGCATTGGAGTAACCAATGCTTGTATTGATGAAGCTCAATTAAAGTATTGTGAAGACAAATATCAAATTACATTTAAACACTTTGATCAATATAGATGTAGTAATTAACTTCATAGGCATAAACAAAGCATAATGAAGAAGAAAGTGTAAAATTTGAGATCATACCCAGCACCTAAGTAAAATTTGAGGAACAAAATTGGATTTATGATGCTCAGTTTGATTATTGATAATCCAAATGAATGAATATGTACATGCGATAACCATTTTCAGAAGCATAAATAAGGCAGAGAAAAAATTCACAAGCTTTTAGATGAATACCCACAACCAAAGTAGAATTGGGTAGACAATAATCATCAAATCCAAAAGCAAGACCTGATCATGGAGAGAGATGGATAGGCTGGCGGACGCCATTTTTACTGATCAAACTAGCGGGCAGTTTTCTACCTGTACTTCTGCTTAGAGTTAGAGCTCACCCCTATAATGTGATATATTATTGAAATAAATAAACAAGTCTTTGATCGATAAATTATTACATTATTCACTGATTCAAAACTAGAATTACCGATCATTTAGCTTTGATAAGAAAAATAAAAGGGAAATGACCCTTTTCACTATTTTGTCACTTTTTATAAAAAGTAGGCAAGATATGTTAGCATATATTGATCTATAGTTGATAAATTTTAATTTTATATATAATTTTCTGTTAAATAATAAGATAGCCTATAATAATTTAATATATTTGATATACATTGTAATTGATTTTAAAAATATATCTTACTTGAATAAAAAAATAAATTATAGTTATTTTATTATGTTTATTAAGACAATTAAAAATAATTAAATAAAAATTAAGGTTACTCGGGTTTGAACATATAACTCGATACCACTATGAAAAATATTTTTATTATATTTTTTAATTTTTTCTTATATTTTGATTGATTAATTTTCTTACTTTTGATATTAAGTTTTCATTTTATTAATAAAAGTAGATTTTTTAAAAATATTTCATTACATTTTATTTACTAACTTCTTTTCGGCATATTTTTTAATCATTATTATTAACATTTTATATGTTTCTAAGAACTGAGCTTAAAATAACGCAATCAAGTACCATATTAGTAGCTTAGATTAAAACTATACTTTTTAAATGAGGTCGAGCAAGGACTAATTGTTAGAAAGTATTATTTTTTGCTCATTCACGTCTTGCTAAGTGAAATCAGTATATTTAAAAATATAATAAAATTTTAAAAAATAATTTAAATCATTATAGGTTATTTCCATGTTTAATTATATTCTATTCTATTCGTAAAATCAAATCGCTTACCAAATATTATTGAGCATATTTCATTATTTAATCAGATTCCATATATAAAATTTAAATATAAAATTTAAAAATATTTCATTTATCCCCTCAAAATAAAATCCTAGACCTTGTTTACCAAAAAAAAGTGAAAAAAATAAAATTTTAAAAGATAACCCAACCTAATATAAATTCCCGCCAAAAAATTAATAATAAAACAATTTTAGAGAAAGAGAAACCGAGAACCAGTCATAATAAGCTCAGAGCTCGTCCTCCACCTGTTGAGCTCCTCCTCTCTTCCCCCACCATCTCCCCGCCGCTTGTCTCCCCTCCCCACACCCCCCCAACACTCTCTCCCCTTTCGTTGTTGAATGCCATTTTCCCCACCAAAGAATCCCATTATTAAAGATGGCTTTTTTCTTTTTTGTTCCCATCCGAAAGACTACAACTTTCTCCAGCCAACCTTTCTCCTCCAACTCAGAGTGTTTGAGAGTTCGTCCCCTCAAATTTGGCGACTTCTCCACCCTGTTTGTATCCGCATTTACTCCCCCAACAACCCCTCTTTGCTCTTTTCAGCTTTTTCGTTGCCAGGGGGTGGAGCTGCTCTAGACCGTGGGAGAGGAGGGAACTGAGGAGTGGTGGTCTGCCTGGGAAGGGGTACTCTGGGGTTGGGTTTGTGGTGAAGGAGGGGCATCAAATGAGCTTGGAGGAGCTTCTTACTGTGAACTTCAGAGATTCGGCTAGTTTGAAGGCCAGCCGCAGGAAGAGGATGACAAGACAGAGGAGGCCCGTTGGCAGCTATTTTGCTTTGCCGGGGCCTTCTCTTCCCAGTTTGGCTCCCCCTTCCCGACCCCCTATCTCTCCGGTACGCATTGCTTTTCTCTTACTCTCTTCCTCAAAGTCTGATGCTTTGCTAGCTCGAACATTTGAGGCGATGGATATGTCTGTCTGCTATATTCAGGCGATCGGAGAGGGTGGTTTGAGGTTCATTCTACAGAAGGAGCTACGCAACAGTGATGTCAGTTCTCTCGGCCGAATTGTTCTCCCCAAGGCGAGTTTATGAGCTTCGTGCTATCAACGTATATATGAACTTGTTATGTACTGTTGAAATGGTTTTACCTTTACTTGCAGAAAGAATCAGAAATCCATCTACCTGTCTTAACATCAAAAGAAGGGCTTCTCATTGACATGGACGATTGGGATGGGATTAGAGTTTGGACATTCAAGTACAGGTAATCTGATTTGTTTTTGGGGTTCCAAATGGTTAATCAGTTTACCTATGCCAACAAATATTGCTTATTGATATTACTGATTTTGGCTATTCAGATATTGGCCCAATAACAAGAGCCGGATGTACATACTTGAGCAAACAGGTGTGATCATACCACCTTCACGTCTCTCTATTCATATGTGTATCCTAACCTTTTTGAGGTCTGGTCATCTCAGCTTGCTAACTTGGCTTTTTGATGTCAGGTGATTTTGTCAAGACACATGGGTTGAGACATGGGGATCTCGTCTTGATATTGAAGGACGACAACGCAGGGAAGTTTGTACGTCGACATTAAAAATATAGTACTCTTTACTTTCCTTGATTTTGGCAGCTTGAAATGTTGTTCCAACTCAATAACAATTGGTTTTCCAGGTTATCCAAGGAAGGAAGACGAGAAAAGAAGTCCCTTGTCCTATCCATGCAAGGAGGACAAGGTCAGATATATACATGGATCAGGGCTCCTCTTCTTTGGGTGCTGGTGCTATCGGAAGCTTGCCCATCACCAAAGCTCCCCTCACCATGGCTACCTGTTACCTTGAAGTGACTCCTGCTTCTGTAGTTGATACTCCAGAAGATCAGAGTTTAATTCCCATCATGAATGAGATGAACCCAGATGATGGACTATTCTTCCATGAGGACTTCGTTGCCTACTCCCCATTTGATTTCTCCAACGGCTCAAGCGGGACTTCTCCATGGCTGCAGCCTGATCCTTGCATTGGGCTAGACATTAACCTGTCATTTGATGAGTTCTTGTGAATCAGCCGTGGGAGGTAGAACTTGTACGTAGAAGTTCCATCTTTCCTTCTGAGTTGCATGACAATAAAAAAGTGTGTAGTAGTTACTATAGTAACTAGCAGTATATGTTTGGACAAAAAAGTTTGGTCATGTAAAAATATTCCATTGTGGGCTTGTTTCATGTAAACTGTTGTTCTCTGTGTACTGTGGCTTTTGGGCATTACTGTGTGACAGAATAGCCAATGCAATTAGAATAATTTTGGTGTCAGTAAATTGACTGCTTAAATTCTACCCAACCAGCACCTTCCACAAGAATTTCTTAGGCCCAAATAATTGTTATATGTGTTTTGACTTTACTGATTATAAATGGAATTAATGTGGTTTTGTTAGAAGTTTTGCTATAATGTAAAATTTTTAGGCACTTGGAATTAGATTACTCAAATAGATAAAGCACACTAAGGTTGTAAAAAATGGCATTCAAATCTGTCGAAGTTCAAAAAAACCCAATTCATTGAGGTTACGAGATCAATTAATGGAATGAAATTTGAGATTTGTATTATGAAAGATGCTACTATGTATCTCTTTTTTAAAAAAATAGTCTGTTTTTTTTAATATATACTATGGAGTTTTATTTTGATAAAAAATGACCTGCTAAGAAGAGTCTTGATCTCAAAGTTGTAAGACCTTTAAATGTTCAAAGTGCTGATTTCATATATACCTTAGAGATGCTCCATTTTTACATGAGGGCTCAATTATAGCAAAGCAAGAAGCAAACACAAGAGATATAACTTAATTGTTTTTTCTTGTTCATAGATTAAGATCCAAGAGCCCAAAAAAATGCCTTTTGAAATTTTAATTGTTCATGCCTACATTGTACAGTATTTGAGGATTTATATGTGTTCATCAAAGGATTGAACAAATAGGATCTCTAAATCTGAATGCATGCAATTCTAATTATCAAGACCGCCCATATATAAGACGGATAAGAGTAATCCCGGGCGCAGCATACGAGAGTACTCTACTAATAAACTACAACTTAGTAATTTATATTTTATAAGATGATCCTCAAAAGAAAAGAAAAGATAAAAGCTTGAATTTCTATGATTGCAGCCAATCATTAAATTGAAGACAAGACAACTTCAATTAAATTGAATAACATAAAGTAACGTAAGAATTAGAAAATGGGACGTGGATCAAACATTTAGTTTGCTTTGATAATTTGCAAACAAAACCAGAGGTACTGAAGGAGAGTGACAAAAAAAACGCAATTCACGAACAAAAAATTTCCCTTTAGTTTACAAATGTTCAGTTATAAGGCTTTTAGTATGTTAGATCTGTTAATTTAGTTTCTCATTTAATACCCATTGGAATTAGATCTATTTACAAGTGAGAATAAATTATAAATCTTTACGTTATTAACTACTTTTGAATATACAACTTATCTCTTTATGTTATACTTTAGGTTGGATTGTTAAAAATGATATTAAAATCTTTTAATTTTATGTTAGATGATAGACTAGATTAGTGACGTTAATTATGTATCAATCACAAGTTATGAAGGTCGTGCGCTGCGATTAGCAATGAGCCAAAAATTTAAGAATTTTAGAGACGAAATTTTCTAAGGTGGGTAGGTTATGAAATCCTTCAACTTAGTCTCGTATTTAATACCTATTGAGGTAAGATCATATTTATAAGTAAAAATAAACTATAAATCTTTAATTTATTAACTATTTTTGAAGAAACGACTTAACTCATTATATTACATATCGTAGCACAATAGATTTAATCTCTTTAGGGGAATAAAGATTCTTGTTCCTCGCTGCTCTTACCGTTGGAGATGAAAAGCCACTAATATCACAAGTATCAATTTCAAATTGGAGTTGTATGAAATTTTGCCTAACTAGTCCGGTGAATAAATTAGAAGTGCATTCCTTTTTCAAGTCGATAATCGATTAGCTGTTTTTTGTAAAGAAAATCTTTTGGATTACATCTGATTTGTTGTGAATAGGAAGAACCGCAATCCGTATTAACAATCCTCCCAACACCTAAAATAATTATTCATATTAAAGTTGTCAATGGAAACAATTTATTCACTGATTTTTTTCCAATAATCAGCTTTTTTTGTATGTTTCAATAGCATGCAACCTGGAACATCACAGCTTTTCTTCAAAGCAAAGAGCATCGAACTGTTAAAGAAAAATAAAAGGAAGTTCTTTTCAGTCCCGTTTGGTTGCCACAACAGAAATTAATGGAAATTCTATAAAATTTTTTAAATGATAATTAGTGGCAAAAGCATTGATTGTGTACTAAAAAGTTATTCATTTTTAGAGTATTTTCGTGAAAATATTGTCAAATTTACGAAAATTATAACAAAGGTTACGTGCATTTTTTAAAATACCATACAGTTTATCATGAATTTATATCCAGTGCAAGATATATTTGGTTCAATTAGTCAAACTTGTTAAATTATAAAATTATAAATAAATATTTGATTAATATTAATAATGTAATATACATCATAATTTTATTAAATACCAATCAAAATATTGTGCTTTTTTTAAAAAAATTGAACTTTGTAAAAATTTTAGAATAAAAAATGATATATAGATTAAAATAGTATAATGGCTTAAACCGTAATAGATTTGAATGCAATACGTAATATATGGGGTAAAATCAAGTGATACGATATAATATTTAAAACAATAATAACGAGATGACCGAAGGGGATAACTTTTGAAAATCTCGTTAGTGGCACTCGTACCAAACTCTTCTTCCGAGTAAATTTTAGATCAAAAAATTTATTACTCGTTACTCGAGCAGGGTGAGTTGACCTCCAACTTAAATCGGCTTAGTCTTGGATTCATAAGTTTAATCAAATACTTACATATTATCAAACATTTAATATCTCATAGGACAAAATTGCATGAATTGGAGGTTTGATTTTTATTAATCATACTACTCGAGTCTGGCTCTTTTTGGTAGCAGGAAAGGAATGTTGACAAGAAAATTTTATATAATGGTCAACCATTAGTTAATAAGTAGTATATAGATAATATATTCCTCTGAAAATTAGTAAAGATAAGGTGTGTCTTGTGTTCAAATTAATTACAATTATCTTCAATTATCACACCCATGTGTAAAAAAGCCATTTTTCATATCTTGTAAGAAAAAGGGAAATTATTTATCGCTTTTTTTTAAAAAAGAGAGAGATGTGCCGGAGGAAGGTGGTTGAAATGGAGCTTTCATGTGAGATAACATATTGGTTATCCATGATAATTTTTTGCTTCCACTTTCATGTAATTATAATTGATATATATATATATATATATATATATAGGTCAGATAGCCTGCCCCAAGGGCAGGAAAAAATTCCTTCCCTCATATTAATTTGGATTGTCCAATTATAAGGATGAGCTAAATTCAATAAAAATTAAAAAAATTAAAAAATTATTTCCATCAGTAATCTGCCATTGATTGGACTGCGTAGCCTCCAACCAAACCTAGCCGGTAGTGGCTAGAACTAGTCGAGCGGCTAGTAGATCTAGTCGTGGTTAGAGTAGCCCATGTGGCGGGATCTGGCCGCCAATGGCCAAATCCGGTGGTGGCTAGCCAGTTCAAGCTAGCCTCCATCCACTTATGGCCGACGGCACCTAAGGGGGGTGGGGGGGGGGTGTAATACCCCGTTTCGGCTCACCCGTGAACCGACCCGGAAATGTCACCGGCGACAAAACCGTTCGCTAATCTACTGGGTGGGTTCGGTTAAGCCGACCCGGATCTACCCTCAGTGTCTCAAGATGGAGATGCAAACATGGAATGCATGGATGGGATGCGTGGGTTCTAATATGGTCCTACATGCATGCTATGATGTGCAAGCAAAACAAAACCATGCAACGACAAGAAAATTTTAATTAAAAATTATCCACAACAAGGGTATATAAATATTTTATCAAAATACGATAAAACATGATAATCTACCGTAGCATTCATCGTTATCTCTTTCGTTTCAATTGAACCGAGCCTGAACTCCAAACTCACTACTCATTCATATTTATCCATTCATTTCATATCAAGCAATTTATCTAAACAAACACATCAAAATTATCATTCACATAGCAATAACACACTGTCATTATACGTTACACGTGGCAGGTACATGTGTGAGCGGTTCCGTGCTACTCCTCCGCAGTCCCGACAGCTTTCATCGCTCGCATTCCTCACCTACATATATATAGAAAAACCGTCAGTAACGAGTGTTACCGGCCCGAAAAATAACTAATATCAATCTGGCACAGGAGAGCAAACTCTCCTGTTGAATCAAAACCATATACTTCCTCAAGAACTCTCATCAGGGCACATACGGGAGCCGTCGCCCTCGGGTCGACAGCGTCCCCCTATCTTTCACATTCTCATGCCTCGGCCATTTCTCTATTGCTTCTCGCATCAAATCTCATTCCTTTCCGCCCTCTGCACCTTCCATATTACTCTTGGCCTTGAGCACGAAGGCCGAGTACTCTCAGGCAGTCGCCTTCGGTACCCTTTGAAACCACAAGTCTAGACATGCGCTGCAATGCAGTACCCGTGAACCTCCACACTTCTCCGGGTTTGAGGAACTCAAAGGTGGAGTTGTCAGGATCCCTCGAGAATGAAACGGCCCGCACACCATTCCAGAGCCCACTATCGACACACACGTGCCCGCTCGCGTAGCACGGTAGTCGGATTTCCCTCATTCGATCTCTCACTGAAAACGCGAAAACTATACATATATAAAGGTCTGGGTTGGGATTTATACAATAGGCCCGAAGGCAACGTGAGCTGGATCTGAAGTTCGAAAACAAACTCGAGGGATCTCATCCTTGAGGGTTCTTAATCCGAAGAATCGTTGGCTAAATGGCCCGAGTTAAGTGGGATTCGATAAAACACCACTTAACTCGTCCTACACATGATAAACCAAATATACAATAGAATAGCGTAAATCAGAGAACGAGTCCTAAACGGACCTAGTAGAAGCTCCAAACGGGTCCACGCACCTAGGCGGCGAGCTCCTACACCATACCTACACAATCAAGCTAAAAACTAACGCCCGCATGATGAATCACACATCCTATAGCATGCACACACAATCAACACAATCACACATCAATCAACACACATTAACGTATATCAATTCTAGCAAGTCTACTTAGGCTAGTTTGCATTAGATCATGATCATCGCCTAGTTACCCTAATTAATTTCTTAGCCTCAATTTTTAACACCACTCAATCAAACAAATTTCATATTTTATCCATAATCAAATCTACATTTATATATATTATTATAACACACACACAAATCCTGGCATGCAATTCTAATAATCAATATTTTTAAATAATTAAATTAAAATAAATTATACCTCGTGTCGTCGAAAATTGGCGACAGCTAGGATCTATCGTCACCAGCTCGACAAGCTTGGTCCAATGGTGGTGTCAAACAAAGCAGTCAGGGTGGCGATGGCCAACGGCGGCAGCGGCGGTGTGCTCCGATCGGGGCTGTGACCGGCCTCGACGGCGCTCGGGATGGTGGGGGAAATGTCGGCGATGGCGAGGGGGTGGTCGTCGGGGTCACAGCGGCGACGGCGCGGCCCGGACGGCGGTAGAATCAGGCTCAGAGTGGCGACGGCCGAGGTGGTTTCGTGGGGCGATTCCGATGTCGTGGCGGCGAGATGGTGGTCGGGGTGGGTCGTGGCGGCACGGCAGGGCGGCGTTGATCGGCGGCAGTGCGGCGTCGGCAGCGGCGGCGGCGGCGACGATCGTGGGCGGCGCGGCTAGGGTTTGGAAGGGTAAGTGTAAAACCCACGATTCGAGTTAGGGTTTTATATTCAGAACCGGTCGGGTTGACCGTTATTTTTTTCGAGTTGAGTCAATTTCAGGACACGTGTACCGAGCCGATGCCAGTCGCGTGTATGAGCTATGAGGGTCATGCGTACCCAAGTATATGATGATAACGTCATGAACACAGCAGAACAGAACGAGTTATCAGATATATGAGA
>JAURVB010013588.1:10000-25842 GCA_033002965.1 Piper betle | reverse complement strand
CTGAACAACCCTTTGGCCCTCCCCGAAAAAACCCTTCTTTTTTTAAACCCATTTTAAAAGAATTAAAAAAAGAAATGAGAAATAGATTTTTGATAGTCCCAAAAACATTAAAAAATGGAACAAAAGGATTTTTGAAAGTTGAAAAAGAAAAGACAACATCGATTATCCAAATAGTTTTCTTTTTAAAAAGAAAAATGAAAGAATTTATATTTGTATTTGTAAAAGTGAATCCTACTAAAGGAGTAGGATCACAGAAAATATATGAATCGAACGAAAATGAAAAGAATTCTATCCTAAGTAATAAGATTACCTATGAATCGAACATTCAAAAAAATCGACGATAGATTTGACAAATTATTCATTGACAGAAAAAAATAAAAGATCTGTCCGATCATACAATCATAATCAGAAATCAAATCGAAAGAGTTGCAAAGGATAAAAAAGAATATTTCTAATTTCAGATAGAAATCCTAGTCCTGACGAAACGGGTTGGTATGAAAAGGAGAAAGGGCGAGAATCCAAAAAAGGTATTTGGCAGATATTAAAAAAGATATTAAAAAAGAAGTACGAGATTAATACGCAAATGGTCTTATTTTTTAAATCTTTGATTCAAAAAATATACATGGAAACTCTTCTATTTACCATTATTAGTACCAAAGACTATGCAAAATTTTTCATTGAATCGATAAAAAAATCTCTCAATAAACATATTTATAATGATGAAAAAGACAAAAGGGTAATTGATGAAACAAATCAAAACACAATTGAATTTATTTCAACTATAAATAGATCATTTTCTAATATTACCAATATTATTAATAATAGTAATAAGAAGTCACTGACTTATTACGACTTATTTTCTTTATCTCAAGCATATGTATTTTTCAAATTATCACAAACTCAAGTTATTAACTTATATCGCTTGGGATCTTTACTTCAATATCACGGAGCATCCACTCTTATCAAGAAGAAAATAAAGGATTACTTAGGAAGCCAGGGAATATTTGATTTCAAATTAAAACAGAAGAAACTTCTGAATTCTGGAATAAATGACTGGAAAAATTGGTTTAGGAGTCATTATCAATATAATTTACCTAAGATTCGATGGTCGAGAATAGTACCACAAAAATGGCGAAATAGAATCAATCAACGTCGTACAATTAAAAAGAAAGGCTCCCAATTTTCGCATTCATATGCAAAAGAAAAAGACCAATTCATTTATTACAAAAAACAAAAGAATTTTAGAATAAATTCATTGACAAATCAAAAAGAAAAATTAAAAAACATTACAGATATGATCTTTCATCATACAAATATCTTCATTATGAAGATGTGAAGAACTCACCACCCATTTCTCGGTCTCCATTCCAAATAAGGGGAGGCCGAGAAATTCCGTATAATTACAATAATTACAACAGACCAAAATCCGAATCATTCTTTTATGTACCAGAAAAAATAGCCATTGATGATTATTTAATAATGGGAGAGTATGTTTTTAATACAGGTAAAAATCTGGATAGAAAATATTTGGATTGGGGAATTCTCAATTTGTGTCTTAAAAAAATATCAATATTGAATACTGGACTCATATGGATACCAGGACCTTTAGTCAAGACACTAGGACTCGATCCAATGATTATCAAATTGTTGAGAACAAAAATCTTTTTTTCTTAGGATTCATCAGGAAATCAACCCATCCAATCAAAAAAACCTTTTTGATTGGATGGGAATGAATGAGGAAATGCTATATTATTCCATATCGAGTATCGAACCTTGGTTCTTTCTAGAATTTGTACT
The DNA here is from genome assembly GCA_033002965.1 of Piper betle. NCBI lineage: Eukaryota > Viridiplantae > Streptophyta > Magnoliopsida > Piperales > Piperaceae > Piper > Piper betle. The sequence continues at coordinate 24,045 of JAURVB010013588.1, read as the reverse complement.
ACGATATGATACATATAAGATGAAACCTTGGATCATACCGATCAAATCGCTTTTTTTAATTTTTATGGGAAGGAAAGCATTAGTAAAAACATCAACGTAAATCGAAAGGCAAATCATGATACGTCATCTAATTTTAAAAAGCACCCTGGATTCAAAAATATAAATCAAGAAGAAAAAGAGGGGCAGGGACAAGAAGCTCTTCGATCAAATGAACAAAACCAACAAAAATCTTTTATTGATATTGAAAAGGATTACACAGAATCAGACATTCAAAAGCCTAGAAAGAAAGCTCAATCCAAAAATAGTAAGGAAACGGGACTCGACTCTTTTTTGAAAAAATATTTGCTTTTTCAATTAAGATGGAATAACTCTTTGAATCAAAAAGTTATTGACAATATCAAAGTGTATTCTCTCCTGCTTAGATTAAAAAATCCAAGAGAAATTGCTATATCCTCTATTCAAAGAGGAGAAATGCGCCTGGATGTAATGCTTTTTCAAAAGGATCTAACCCTTACAGGATTGATAAAGGGGGACTTTTGGTTATCGAACCAATTCGTCTATATCTAAAATGGGATTTCCTATTTTTTATGTATCAAATTGTAGGTATTTCATTGGTTCATAAGGATAAACAGCAAATTAAAACAAGATGTCGAATAAAAGAATATGTTGATAAGATTGATTTCGATGGATCCATTTTACCATACGGAAAAACTCTTGTGAATGGGCACGAAAAGCATTATGATTTGCTTGTTCCTGAACATATTCTATCTCCTAGGCGTCGTAGAGAATTACGAATTCTAATGAGTTTTAATTCAGGAAAGGGGAATGTTATGGGTAGGGGTCCATTCATTTTGAATGGGAAAAGCGTAAGGGATTGTGAACAATTTTTTTATGAAGACAAATATCTTGATACAGATACAAATAAATTCATTCAATTCAAATTATTTCTTTGGCCCAATTATCGATTAGAAGAATTGGCTTGTATGAATCGCTATTGGTTTAATAGTAATAATGGAAGTCGTTTCAGTATGTTAAGGATACGTATGTATCCACGACACAGAATTTTGTAATTGATGGTCAATTTTCTATATATTCATCACTATATCCAGTATAGAAAGGCATGAAGATGTATACACACATATTGTGTTAGATGCCATTCTAAAACAAAAACTGCTTCAATGACGTGCTAATTAAATATAGAAAAGAATTGGCGAAATCCTCTTAATTAAGTCAATTTTCTGTTTCACAGGTTCTAAAAAAGGCAATCCCCCTATTCGAATTTTGTTGGGATTGAAATTCCATTTGTTAATTTAATTTTTATTTTCTAGAAAACAAAGTAAAATCTATCTATTTGTGTACCCCAAACCAAAAAACGACTATTATTCTTGATCGGTAAAATCCATATATATTTGTGGAAAAAAGAAATTCTTTTCTTTTTTTATTTTATGGTAAAAAATTCATTCATCTCAGCTATTCCGCAAGAAGAAAAAGAAAAAACAAAGGATCTACCGAATTTCAAATAGTGAATTTCACTAAAAGGATACGTAGACTTACTTCACATTTGGAATTGCACAAAAAAGATTATTTATCTCAGGGGGGTCTTCGGAAGATTTTAGGAAAACGTCAACGGCTACTGACCTATTTGTCAAATAAAAATAGAGTACGTTATAAAGAATTAATTGGTCAACTGGATATTCGGGAACCAAAAACTCGTTAATTTTAATTTGAGGATTCGCTTGCATTTTTTGGTTTCTAAAATGAGATCTTTAATTTTGATGAACTTTGTTTCGTTTTCAGAAATTTGTAGAATAATGAATCGGGAAAAAACATATGACTGTACCGGCTACAAGAAAAGATCTGATGATAGTCAATATGGGTCCGCACCACCCATCAATGCACGGTGTTCTTCGGCTCATCGTCACTCTAGATGGTGAAGATGTTATTGACTGTGAACCCGTATTGGGTTATTTACACAGAGGGATGGAAAAAATTGCGGAAAATCGAACAATTATACAATATTTACCTTATGTAACCCGTTGGGATTATTTAGCTACTATGTTCACAGAGGCAATAACGGTAAATGCACCAGAGCAGTTGGGAAATATTCAAGTACCTAAAAGAGCTAGCTATATCAGAGTAATTATGCTGGAGCTGAGTCGTATAGCTTCTCATTTATTATGGCTTGGACCTTTTATGGCGGATATCGGTGCACAAACTCCTTTCTTCTACATTTTTAGAGAGAGGGAATTACTGTATGATCTATTTGAAGCTGCCACAGGTATGCGAATGATGCATAATTACTTCCGTATCGGGGGTAGCTACCGATCTGCCTTATGGTTGGATAGATAAATGTTTTGATTTCTGTGATTATTTTTTAACAGGAGTGGTGGAATATCAAAAGCTTATCACGCAGAATCCCATTTTTTGGAACGAGTTGAAGGGATAGGCATTATTGGTGGAGAAGAAGCAATAAATTGGGGTTTATCGGGGCCGATGTTACGAGCTTCCGGCATCCAATGGGATCTTCGTAAAGTTGATCATTATGAGTGTTATGATGAATTCAATTGGGAAGTCCAATGGCAAAAAGAGGGGGATTCATTATCTCGTTATTTAGTACGAATCGGTGAAATGACGGAGTCCATAAAAATTATTCAACAGGCTCTAGAAGGAATCCCAGGGGGCCCTATGAGAATTTGGAAGTACGGCGCTTTGATAAAACAAAAGATTCCGAATGGAATGATTTTGAATATCGATTCATTAGTAAAAAGCCTTCCCCTCTTTTGAATTGTCTAAACAAGAACTTTATGTAAGAGTAGAAGCCCCAAAGGGAGAATTGGGAATTTTTTTGATAGGGGATAATAGTGTTTTTCCCTGGAGATGGAAAATCCGTCCGCCCGGTTTCATTAATTTGCAAATTCTTCCTCAGCTGGTTAAAAGAATGAAATTGGCCGATATCATGACGATACTAGGTAGTATAGATATCATTATGGGGGAAGTTGACCGTTGAAATGATAATTGATACGACAAAAGTACAAGCTATCAATTCTTTTTCCAGATCGGAATCTTTAAAGGAGGTCATAGGGCTCATATGGATGCTTGTCCCTATTTTGATTCTTGTATTGGCAATAACAATAGGAGTACTCGTGATCGTGTGGCTAGAAAGGCAAATCTCTGCGGGGATACAACAACGTATTGGTCCTGAATATGCCGGTCCCCTGGGAATTCTTCAAGCTATAGCGGACGGAACTAAACTACTTTTCAAAGAGGATATCCTCCCATCTAGGGGGGATATTCGTTTATTCAGCATTGGGCCATCTATAGCTGTCATATCCATAATACTAAGTTATTCAGTAATTCCTTTTAGTTATCACCTTGTTCTAGCCGATCTTGGTATAGGTGTTTTTTTATGGATTGCCGTTTCCAGTATAGCTCCTATTGGGCTTCTTATGTCAGGATATGGATCAAATAATAAGTATTCCTTTTCAGGTGGTCTACGAGCTGCTGCTCAATCAATTAGTTATGAAATACCATTAACTCTATGCGTATTATCAATATCTCTACGTGTGATTCGTTGGAACATACATCAACCTTTATTTCCTTTCTTTATTTCTAGGAAATAAATGGAATGTATTGAATAAATATCTTTATTTTTTTATTCAGCATTAGGGTCGATGAATTAAACCCGATAGTTATATGAGTGAAACAAAACGGCTTATAAATTAGCAGTAATAGGATTAATTCTCATTCCCTATGTACAGGAGTAAAATTAAAGTACACATAAGCAGTATAAATGGGTTACCCCAAGGTTGGTTGATTAATCATCATGCCTTGAAGCGGGTACAAAAAAGAAAAACTGTATCAAGTTTTTACAATTTTTCTGTATTACTATACAGGGACAGGTAATCGGTTAAAAATGGGTGGACAGTTAGGAACACCAAGATACGCAAAGGATTAGTAATGGAGATAATATAAGGTATCCAAAGAAGTATTTTTAGATAAAAGGAATCATAATGAGGACTTTAAGTTGGTAGAAATGACCAAGCAGTACTTCCCCCTGATTCCGATCCAGAGTATGTTCCTATCCACTGATGAAAGAAATGACTATCAGGAACGAAGTAATACCTTATTTCATTTTCTTTTAGAGGAAAAACAACCCTTCTGAGAAAGAAGAAAAGGAACGAAATAAATGGAAGAAATGGAATACAATAAAAAAAGAAATCTTTTTTTTTAATTTTCACTTTTTCTTTTCCTCGTATAATTCATACGGGTATGATTATTATCATGATTCATGGAACTGGTGCAGTGTCTAATGATTTTTCGTAATATAAAGAAATAAGTCAAAATATTTATTGATGCAAGGCATATACTATTGAAAGATTCAGTTATTACTGAAACAAAGATAAATGGATAATTAAAAAAATATTAAATATTATGAAATAAGATATGAGATCAATTCAGAAGCATTATTATTAATATAGCAAACAGAATTTCATTGGTCTAATTTAATTAGGAACTTTACGATACATTTTTATTCTATCTAATCGACAAAAGCATGCGCAGGTAACGCCGAATTAGATTTATTTGCGACCATTGAGGAGCCGTATGAGGCGCGGGTCTCATGTACGGTTCTGTAATAGCGATGGGAGAGCAGTAATGTTATCATCGACTATGATTATCTAACAGTTCAAGTACAATTGATATTGTTGAGGTACAATCCAAATATGGAATTTTGGGATGGAATCTTTGGCGTCAACCCGTAGGGTTTATAGTTTTTCTAATTTCATCCCTAGCAGAATGTGAAAGATTGCCCTTTGATTTACCAGAGGCAGAAGAAGAATTAGTTGCAGGTTATCAAACCGAATACTCAGGTATCAAATTTGGTTTATTTTATGTTGCTTCTTACCTAAATCTACTAGTTTCTTCATTATTTGTAACAGTTCTGTACTTTGGGGGTGGAATCTTTCTATTCCGTACACATCCTTTTTTGGACTTTTTGGAATAAATCAAACCAGCGGAGTTTTTGGAACAACAATGGGTATGTTTATTACACTAGCCAAAACTTATTTATTCCTCTTCATTGCGGTTGCAACAAGATGGACTTTGCCTAGAATGAGAATGGATCAACTATTAAATCTCGGATGGAAATTTCTTTTGCCTATTTCTCTAGGTAATTTTTTATTGACAACTTCTTTCCAACTCCTTTCCCTGTAACAAAATAGTAAGTTGTTCAGAGAGTTAGAAACCCTCTCAAGAGAAAGAAATGGAAAAATATCATGAATATCGGCGAAGATGTTCCCTATGATAACTGGGTTCATGAATTATGGTCAACAAACAGTACGAGCCGCAAGATACATTGGTCAGAGTTTCACGATTACCTTATCCCACACGAATCGGTTACCTGTAACTATTCAATATCCTTATCAAAAATCAATCACATCAGAGCGTTTCCGCGGCCGAATCCACTTTGAATTTGATAAATGTATTGCTTGTGAAGTATGTGTTCGTGTATGTCCCATAGATCTACCTGTTGTAGATTGGAAATTAGAAACGGATATTCGAAAGAAAAGGTTGCTTAATTATAGTATTGATTTTGGAATATGTATATTTTGTGGTAATTGCGTCGAGTATTGTCCCACAAACTGTTTATCAATGACTGAAGAGTATGAACTTTCTACTTATGATCGTCACGAATTGAACTATAATCAAATTGCTTTGGGTCGCTTACCAATATCAGTAATTGGAGACTATACAATTCAAATAAACAATTATGAATTGGACTCATATAAAAAAACGACAGGCAACCCTCTAGATTCAGAAAAGATTACCAATTAATTACTAAGACTCCGTTTGTTTTGATGGAAAAAAAGGGGGAGGGGGGGTTCTTTTTGGATGGTTAAGCAGTAACCACAAAAATCCGTATTTTTCATTTTTATTTATTTATTGATTTTATGATAATTGTGACTTGAATCTAGAATAGGTTCATATATCTGCGACAATTTCGAAATTTACAAACCATCCCGAACTACCCTTTCAGACAAGAAAGCGGGATTGGTGCATGAATGTGTCTGCATGAATTCACATCGCATTAAGATTCCATTAAGAACGTATTACATAGAATAATAAAAAAGGGCAATCTCCTTTTCCTGAATCAATCATTAGGATCATGAAATATTTCTACCTTTTATTCTTTATTCTATTTCACATAATGGGTTTACCTGGACCAATACACGATATTCTTTTAGTATTTTTGGGGTCGGGTATTGTATTAGGAAGTCTAGGAGTAATATTACTTACCAATACAATCTATTCTGCTTTTTCTTTGGGTTTAGTTCTTGTTTGTATATCCTTATTTTATATTCTATCTAATTCCTATTTTGTAGCCGCCGCGCAGCTCCTTATTTACGTGGGAGCCATAAATGTTTTAATAATATTTGCTGTGATGTTTATGAAAGGTTCAGAATATTCCAAAGATTTTTCTATTTGGACTGTTGGGGATAGGGTTACTTCATTAGTTTGTACAAGTATCTTTTTTCATTAATTACTACTATCTTGGATACGTCATGGTACGGTATTATTTGGACTACAAGATCAAACCAGATTATGGAGCAAGACCTTTTAAGTAACGTTCAACAAATTGGAATTCATCTAGTAACCGATTTTATTCTTCCATTTGAACTTATTTCAATAGTTCTTTTAGTTGCTTTGATAGGTGCAATTGCTATGGCTCGTCAGTAATGAACATTACATTTTATTTTTTCTAAGAAAAAAGACAAATATTTGTCTTTTTTTATAGCGGAAAATTTCTCTCAGCCCTTTTTCACACCGTTTCTATATTTTTTTCACATTGTTTCCATATAGAAAGTGGAAATTTTCGTTCTATCCATTACCAATATTTTTCTGTCCCATACCCTTTATACGCGAGTTGAATCAACCAAATCGGTGAAATTGTTATTCATATTGAAATGAATCGAGATTGATGAGGAGTTGGTTAATGATGCTCGAGCATGTACTTTTTTGAGTGCCTATTTATTTTCTATCGGTATTTTTGGATTGATTACAAGTCGAAACATGGTTAGAGCACTTATGTGCCTTGAGCTTATTCTGAATGCGGTTAATCTAAATCTTGTAACATTTTCTCATTTATTTGATAGTCGTCAATTAAAGGGCGACATTTTTTCTATTTTTGTTATAAGTATTGCAGCTGCTGAAGCAGCTATTGGACTGGCCATTGTTTCATCAATCCATCGTAACAGAAAATCAACTCGTATCAATCAATCCAATTTGTTAAATAAATAGTCATAATAATCGAAATAAAGAGAAATATTAATCTATCCTATCTATAGATAAAAAATTTTATAATTCAACAACTTCAGTTAGTATGTACATGTATCAGTCATATGATCATGTTTCCTAAAACGTAGGAAATCAAAGTATCTTGGACCTTTCTCATGAGCAGATTTAGAAGTCGATTGAATATGAAAAAAAGATTCTGATACTTTACTGATTCGTTTGGTATCTACAATAAATGATTTTTTTATTAATGATATACCAGATCGAAAATTGAAAACGCTCAAAAACTCAATAGACCCAATGTCGCACTCAGTAAAAATTTATGATACATGTATAGGATGTACTCAATGTGTACGAGCCTGCCCCACGGATGTGTTGGAAATGATACCTTGGGACGGATGTAAAGCTAAGCAAATAGCTTCGGCTCCAAGAACAGAGGACTGTGTAGGTTGTAAAAGATGCGAATCCGCCTGTCCAACGGATTTCTTGAGCGTTCGAGTTTATTTATGGCATGAAACAACTCGCAGCATGGGTCTAGCTTATTGATACGTTTTAAAAAATTCGACTTGAATCCATTTGATTCCTCTTTACCGAGAAAAATCCGCACTCGACGAAAAAAATCGAGTGCGGATTTTTTTGGACAAAACCTATCTTGTCTTTACTACGAGTAATTTTCCTTGGTTAACAATAATTGTTGTTTTTCCGATATTCGCGGGTTTATTCATTTTCTTTCTGCCGCATAGAGGGAATAAAGTGGTACGGTGGTATACAATTTCTATATGTTTATTAGAACTCCTTCTAACAACCTATGTTTTTTGTTATCATTTCAAATTGGACGATCCGTTAATTCAATTGGAGGAGAATTATAAATGGATAACCATTTTTGATTTTCACTGGAAACTGGGAGTTGATGGGCTTTCCATAGGACCCATTTTACTGACAGGATTCATCACTACTTTAGCTACCTTAGCGGCCTGGCCAGTTACTCGATATTCGCGATTGTTCTATTTCCTGATGTTGGCAATGTACAGCGGTCAAATAGGCTCATTTTCTTCTCGAGACCTTTTACTTTTTTCCTAATGTGGGAGTTAGAATTAATTCCTGTTTACCTTCTTTTATCTATGTGGGGGGGGAAACGCCTTTACTCAGCTACAAAGTTTATTTTGTACACAGCAGGAGGTTCCATTTTTCTCTTAATAGGAGTTCTGGGTATGGGCTTATATGGTTCCAATGAACCAACATTAAATTTGGAAACATTAGCTAATCAATCATATCCCCTAGCATTGGAAATAATATTCTATATTGGCTTTCTTATTGCTTATGCTGTCAAATTACCAATTATACCTCTGCATACATGGTTACCGGATACCCATGGAGAAGCACATTACAGTACATGTATGCTTCTAGCTGGAATCTTATTAAAAATGGGAGCATATGGGCTGATTCGGATCAATATGGAATTATTGCCTCATGCCCATTCTATATTTTCTCCTTGGTTGATTCTAGTAGGGGCTATTCAAATAATCTATGCAGCTTCAACCTCGCTTGGTCAACGCAATTTAAAAAGGAGAATAGCTTATTCTTCTATATCTCACATGGGTTTCACAATTATTGGAATTGGTTCTATAACTGATACGGGACTTAATGGAGCCCTTTTACAAATAATTTCTCATGGATTTATTGGTGCTGCACTTTTTTCTTGGCAGGAACAAGTTACGATAGAATACGTCTTGTTTATCTCGACGAAATGGGGGGAATAGCTATCCCAATGCCTAAAATATTTACCATGTTCAGTAGTTTTTCAATGGCTTCTCTTGCATTGCCAGGAATGAGTGGTTTTGTTGCGGAGTTGGTAATATTTTTTGGAATAATTACCAGCCCACAATATCTTTTAATCCCCAAAATTGTAATTACTTTTGTAGTGGCTATTGGAATGATATTAACTCCTATTTATTCATTATCTATGTTACGGCAGATGTTCTATGGATACAAGCTATTCAATTGCAAAAAGTCTCATTTTTTCGATTCTGGACCACGAGAACTTTTTATTTCAATCTGTATCCTTTTACCTGTAATAGGTATTGGTATTTATCCAGATTTTGTTCTCTCGTTATCAGTTGACAAGGTAGAAACTATTTTATCTAATTATTTTTAATTAATAAAAATTAATTAAAAATAAAATATTCAATATTATAAAAATATAAATAAATGAAAAAAAAGTTTTCATGAATAATATGTAAAATGAAGTAAAAAAAATGAAAAGAAAAAAACATCATGAATTAAAATAAAATCCAATACATCGGAAGTTTTTGAGAACCATTAAATTAGAATTTAATGGTTCTCAAAAACTCGCAAAACTTTCGTTATATATGACATGGAACGGTGTTCTTATGTATTTATCAAGTCATTTTTTTCTTTAATTAGAGGTGAATGCACCATAACTATGCAGTCCTATTCCTAATAGATTTACTCCGAAATAACATATCCAAATAATAAGAAATCCAATTGAAGCTACAATTGCTGAATGCATATCCTGCAAACGTTGATTTGTTCTCGTATGTAAATAAATAGCGAATATGGTCCAAGTAATAAATGCCCAGGTTTCCTTGGGATCCCAATTCCAATAAGATCCCCACGCCTCGTTCGCCCATACTGCTCCTGATAGAATACCTATGGTTAACAAAGTAAATCCTAGATTAATAATCCGATAACTCCAATGATCCAACTGTTGAGTCAATTGATATTTATGATAATTTTTAAATGAAAGAAAAGAAGTGTTTTGTAAAAAACTTTTTTCTTTTTAAAGGACGTACTTCGCTAAGTAAAAATGACTCAATTAAAAAAGAAAATGGATTCATTTTCTCCAAGATTTCTATGTTTTTTCGAAATGTAATAACTAAAAGAGATACTGATAATAAGGATCCGCACAAAAGGGCTCCATAACTTAATAACATCATACTTACGTGCATCATTAGCCATTGAGATTGTAGAGCGGGTACTAGTATTGCGGGTCGATGCATTTCATTTAAAATACCTGAAGTTGCAAAGGCTTGGCAAAAAATAGCACTTGGGGCCGTAATTGTGCTTAAATCATTTTGATGGTTCCATATTTTGGAAAACATATGAATAGTGGAGAAACCCCATGAAAGGAACATTAATGATTCATATAAATTACTTAACGGTAAATGTCGTGAATAAACCCAACGAGTAATTAATAAACCTGTTATGCAAAAAGAGGTAGTTATTATGCCCTTTTCTAACGAGTTACATAGTCCTATGATTCCAGGAACTAATAATTTTATTAAATGAACCGAAATCACAATTGAAATAATCGAAAAAGAGATGTGAGTTAATACATGTTCTAAAGCTATAGATATCATATAATAATGATTATATTCATTAATGTAATTCAATAAATAAAAAATACTTTCTTAGAATCAAATTAGGATAGAAGAAAAAAATGCAAAATCGAATTTTCTATAGGATCTAATCTATTGTGCTCTCTTTCTTTTTTTATTAGGGGGTGCCGCCACTCGGACTCGAACCGAGATGCTCTAGCACTGCTTCCTAAGAGCAGCGTGTCTACCAATTTCACCATAGCGGCTTGGTCAAAATTATAATAGCACATATTCGATTTAATTGTCTAGATTGATGGAATCAATGCAATTTATTTTTGTAAACATTTGAATTGATGAATCCAACAAATTTTCAAATATAAATTTGAACGTTGAATAATACTTACCTTAGCTTTTGTATGGTCTTATGTTAAAAACGAAAGAAAAGGAGTGGAGTATTTCACATATCATAAGTTAACCCGTTCCGGTTAGACTGAGATTATTACGACACCCCTCTCCTTATTGAATCGAATTAAGAATTTCTTTTTTCTGTTTCTGTTTTTTATGCCTTAATTCTTATTTTATTTATCTCTTTCATAAACAAATACAAAATGGAAAAAGAAAGACAGATTCTTTTTAATGAAAAAAAAGAGTTTCAACCTGATATGATTTTAATCCTAGCGTACTTATACAACCTTTTAGAACCTTTAGATTAGAGTATTTAAAATATGAAATTTCTCTCTAAGCAAATAGACATATATCCCCCTATATACATATATAGATTATAGGTAGATAAATAGGAATAGAATCCATATTGATCTATTTATAGATCAATATGGAGATTCCATCTAGATCCATAAAAAACAGAAAAAAGAAAACTTTAAGAGATAATACTTTTTCTAAAACCCCATTAGACAGATAAATTTTCATTCTACATATCAAAATACCCCGGAAAATCCCGTTTATATGGATTGAAAGTTGGAATTAATGTAAATTATTCATTTTATTTATAATAAGTCGTCGATTTTCTAATTCATAGAGTAAGATTTATTGCTTATTTTTTGTAACACAAAAAAACTCTTTGAACGTCCAGTAGAAATGGATTTAGCTAAGGAAAAAGCCCTTTTTGCCTCCCAATATCCCCGTTTTTTCCAAATATTTCTACGAATACGTTTTTTGATATAGAAGTACGTTTCTTTGGAACCGCCATTTCAAAGATGTTAGTTATTTTTCTTTTATAGTTATATGTGAAAGACATGTATTATTCAAAAAGTATTCTTTTTCTATTGATCATCTATATTTATTCCATACTGAATACTTCGTTCGTTTATATCTTAAAGATAGGCGCATATTCGAATAGAATATTCTTAAGAAAAAAGAAATAGAAGAAAAGGGTATGTTTATTTAATAGAATGCAATCCTTTTCACATCTCTATTATATGGAATAATGCGAAAAGAAAGAAAAATTCGTATTCATTGGTACCTTGATATCTTTATATGGGTCCATGTCTATGGGATCCATTTAATTGAAGTGCAACCAATTCCCTTTTCTTATAAATAGAAAGAAAAAGATTCTAATTAATGTCTTAGTTGATTCCTATACTGTTACCTTATATTTTTTAAGATAGAAAGGTTTCGATTAAGATAAGAACCCTTACCTATACTAAATGAAGAAAACGATAATAAAACACTTTTCTATTAATTGATCATTCTCGAGGATAAAGTACTTCTAGTCTAATTAGAATGAAATAAGACTAGAAATCAATTTCTTAAAGAATACATTTTTTTTGAAAAAGTAATTTTAGTAAAAATACACCTTAGTTCTATCTAAAATTATGAATACACTAGTCATAAGATTTCAAAAAAAGAAAACACAGGTTTCTTTGATTAGGATAAAAAAGCCAATCAATTAGTTTTACAATAAATTAGACAATGACTATGAATAAAATATGATTAAATTGCGCCGTCTTGGGTAGAGTCGAGTTTTTGTTGGATATCATGTCCCCGAATCATTCCCTTTTATGTTATTTTTTTCTTACTATAAATATAAAGAAAAGATATAAATCGGCATCTAACTAATAAACTAAGAGAATAGACGAGCGATTGAAAATTTCATACTCTCTCTTATTATATTATTTTTTGAATTAATATAATATTAATATTTTAATTATTAAATAATAATAATTAACCCCATTTTTCAAATTAAAAAAATAACCAAGCAACGCGATTCCTCTATTTGTTTCTTTTTTTATCTCACTATAGATGGATTCTATAGATTGATTCTTTTTATTTAATTCTTTTTATTTAATTATTGTTACTATTGTAAAGATAAGAGCTGGTGAGTCAGAAGCAATTAATAAGAAAAAAATTGGATTTTCCTATGGAACGTACATACCCATATGCGTGGATCATACCTTTTATTCCACTCCCGGTTACTGTGTTAGTAGGATTAGGACTTCTATTTGTTCCGAATGCAACAAAAAATCTTCGCCGTATGTGGGCTTTTATTAGTGTTTTATTATTAAGCATAGCTTTACTTTTTTCGATCGATATATCCATTCAACAAATAAGGGGCAGCTCCGTTTGTCAATATCTATGGTCTTGGACCATAAATAATGATTTTTCTTTGGAGTTTGGCTACTTGATTGATTCGCTTACTTCTATTATGTTAATACTAATCACTACTGTTGGAATCATGGTTCTTATTTATAGTGATAATTACATGTCTCATGACCAAGGATATTTGAGATTTTTTGCGTATCTGAATTTTTTCAATGCTTCCATGCTTGGATTAGTTACTAGTTCCAATTTAATACAAATTTATATTTTTTGGGAACTTGTAGGAATGTGCTCTTATTTACTAATAGGTTTTTGGTTCACACGACCCATTGCAGCAAATGCTTGTCAAAAAGCCTTTGTAACTAATCGTGTAGGGGATTTTGGTTTATTATTAGGAATCTTAGGACTTTATTGGATAACGGGCAGTTTTGAATTTCGGGATTTATTCAAAATTTTCAATATCTTGGTCCATAATAATACAATAAATCTTTTTTGCAGCTCTGTGTGCCTCTCTATTATTTCTTGGTGCAATTGCGAAATCCGCACAATTCCCTCTTCATGTATGGTTGCCTGATGCAATGGAAGGTCCTACGCCTATCTCCGCTCTTATACATGCTGCGACTATGGTCGCAGCGGGAATTTTTCTTGTTGCTCGACTTTTTCCTCTTTTTATCGACTTACCATACATAATGTATTTTATTTCTTTGATAGGCATAATCACAGTATTATTAGGAGCTACTTTAGCTCTTGCGCAAAGAGACATTAAGAGAAGTTTGGCCTATTCGACAATGTCACAATTGGGTTATATTATGTTAGCTATGGGGATAGGTTCTTATCGAGCTGCTTTATTTCATTTGATTA
>JAURVB010013586.1:0-64390 GCA_033002965.1 Piper betle | reverse complement strand
TAAGAGTTCTGGTCCGGGTTGAGAGTAAACCAGATTGGGGTGTTACAACCATGCACCGAGTGCAACTGGGGTCAAGAAATCGACTCAGTCTGACACGGGCTACGTCCTTCATAATCAAATAATGGACATGACAGACTGACCCATAAGACAATAAATTGGACATGGCGGATTGGACACGCCAACCCATTATGAACATGGTGGATTGGACTCACCAGCCGATAAAGAACATGGTGGATTGGAATCGCCTGCCGGTAATGGCCATGATGGACTGACCCATCAGCTGACAAATTAGACATGGCAGATTGCACTCGCCAGCTAATTACGGACATGGTGGACTGACCCATTAGCCAATAGATGGACATGGTAGACTGACCCATCAGCCAATAGATGGACATGGTGGATTGGACACACCAGCCGATAATGGACATGGCGGATTGGACTCGCCAGCAAGTAATGAGCATGATGGACTAACCCATCAACCAATTAATTGGACATGGTGGATTGGACTCGCCAGCCAATTACGGACATGTTGGATTGGACTCACCAGCTGATAACAGACATAGTAGATAGGACTCGGCAACCAGTAATGGACATGACGGTCTAACCCATTAGCAAATAAATTTGACAAGGCAGATTGGACTCGCCAGCTAATTATGGACATGCTGGACTAACCCATCAGCCAATAGATGGACATGGTGAACTGACCAATCAGCCAACTAATGTACATGGTGGATTGGACTCACCAGCAGATAACGGACATGGCGGATTGGACTCACCATCCGATAATGGACATGATGGACTGACCCATCAGCAAATAAATTAGACATAGTAGATTGGACTCGCTAGCCAATTACGGACATGGTGGATTAGACTCCCATGCTGATAACGGACATGGTGGATTAGACTCACCAGCTGATAACAGACATGGCGGATTGGATTCGCAAGCTGGTAATGGACCTGATGGACTAATCCATCAGCCAATAAATTTCACATAGTAGATCGGACTCGCCAGCCAATTACAGACATGGTGGATTGGACTCACCAGCCGATAACAGACATGGAAGATTGGACTCGCCCGCTGATAATGGACATGATGGACTGATCCATGAGCCAATAAATTGGACATGGCTGATTGGACTCGCCAGCCAAATACGAGCATGGTGGATTAGACTCACCAGCAGATAATGGACATGGTGAATTGGACTAGCCATCTGGTAATGGACTTGATCGACTAACCCATCACCCAACAAATTGGACATGGCAGATTGGACTCGCCAGCCGATAACGGACATGGTGGATTGGACTCCCCAGCCGATAACGGACATGACAGATTTGACTCGCCAGCCGGTAATGGACATGATGGACTGACCCATCAGCCAATAAATTGGACATGGCGGATTGACTTGCCAGCTAATTATGGACATGGTGGACTAATCCATCAGCTAATAGATGGACATGGTGGCATGACCCATCAGCAAACTAATGGACATGGTAGATTGGACTCAGAGCCGATAACAGACATGTCGGATTGGACTCGTCTGCCGGTAATGGACATGATGGACTGACCCATCGGCCAATAAATTGGACATGGCGGATTAGACTCGCCAACCAATTACGGACATGGTGGATTGGACTCACCAGCCGATAACGAACGTGGCGGATTGGACTTGCCAGCTGGTAATGGGCATGACGGACTGATCCATCAGCCAATAAAGTGGACATGGCAGATTGGACTCTCCAGCCAATTACAGACATGGTGGACTAACCCATTAGCCAATTACATACATGGTGAACTAACCCATCAGCCTACTTATGGACATGATGGATTGGACTCACCAGCCGATAACGGACATGGCCGATTGGACTCGCCAGCGGGTAATGGACATGATGGACTGACCCATCAGCCAATAAATTGGACATGGCGGATTGGACTCACTAGGCAATTACGGACATGGAGGATTGGACTCACCAGCCGATAACGGACATGGCGGATAAGACTCGCGAGCTGGTAATGGACAAGATGGACTCGCCCATCAGCCAATTAATTAGACATGGCAATTGGACTCGCCAGCCAATTACGAACATAGTGGACTGACCTATCAGCCAATACATGGACATGGCGGACTAACCCATTAGCCAATGAATTGACATGGTGGATTGGACTCACCAGCCGATAACGGACATAAGAAATTGGACTTGCCAGCCGGTATTGGACATGATGGACTAACCCATCAGCCGATAAATTGGACTTGGTAGATTGCAGTCGCTAGCCAATTTTGGACATGGTGAATTAGACTCACCAGCCAATTACGAACATGGTGGATTAGACTCACCAGCCGATAACAGACATGGCGGATTGGACTCGCAAGTCGGTAATGGACTTGATGGACTGACCCATTTGACAATAAATTGGACATGGCGGATTGGACTCACCAGCAAATTATAGACATGGGTGATTGGAGTCACCATTCAATATCGGACATGGCCGATTGGACTCGGTAGCCGGTAATGGACATGATGGACTGACCCATCAGCAAATAAATTAGACATGGCAGATTGGACTCACCAGCCAATAAAGGAAATGGTGGATTGGACTCACCAGCCGATAACGGACATAGCGAATTGGACTCTCCAGCCAGTAATGGACATGATGGACCGATCCATCATCCAATAAATTGGACATGGCAGATTGGACTTGCCAGTCAATTATAGGCATCGTAGACTGGCCCATCAGCGAATAGATGGACATGGTAGACAGACGCATCTGCCTACTAATGGACATATGGTGGATTGGACTCACCAGCCGATAATGGACATGGGGGATTGGACTCTCCAGCCGGTAATGGACATGATGGACTGACCCATCAGCCAATAAATTGGACATGGTGGATCGGACTCGCTAGCTAATTACGTACATGGTGAATTAGACTCACCAGCAAATTACGGACATGGTGGATTCGACTCACCAGCCGATAACGGACATGGTGGATTAGACTTACGAGCTGATAATGGACATGGCAGATTGGAATCGGAAGCTGGTAGTGGACATGATGGACTAACCCATTAGCCAATAAATTTAACATAGCAGATTGGACTCGCCAGCCAATTACGGATATGGTGGATTGGGCTCACCAGCCGATAACAGGCATGGCAGATTGTACTTGCCAGCTGGTATTGGACATCATGGATAGACCCATCAGCCAATATATTGGACATGGCAGATTGGCTCGCCAGCTAATTACGGACATGGTGGATTGGACTAATCAGCCGATAATCGACATGGCGGATTTGACTCGCCTGCCGATAATGGACATGATGGAATGCCCCATCACCCAATAAATTAGACCGGGTGGATTGGACTCGCCAACCAATTGTGAACATGGTGGACTGAACCATCAGCCAATTGATGAGCATGGTGGCCTGACCCATCAGCCAACTAATGGACATGGTGGATTGGACTCACACCTGATGACAGACATGTAGGATTGGAGTCGTCTGCCTGTAATGGACATGATGGACTGACCCATCGGCCAATAAAACGGACATGGCGGCTTTGACTCGCCAGCCAATTACGGACAGGGTGGATTGGACTCACCAGCCATTAACGGACATCGCGGATTTGACTCGTTACCCGGTAAAGGGCATGATGGACGGATCCATCAGCCAATAAATTCGACATGGCGGATTAGACTCTCTAGCCAATTACAGACATGGTGGACTGACCCATCATCCCATAGATGGACATGGTGGATTAACCCATCAGCCAACTAATGGACATGGTGGATTGGACCCATCAGCTGATAACAGACATGGCGGATTGGACTCGCCTACAGGTAATGAACATGATGGACAAACTAATCAGCCAATAAAATGGACATGGCAGATTGGACTCTCCGGTGAATTACAGACATGGAGGATTGGACTCACTAGTCGATAACGGACATGGCGGATTGGACTCGCCCGCCGGTAATGGACATGATGGACAGACCCATTAGCTAATGAATTAGACATGGTGGATTGGACACGCCAGCCAATTACGGACATGCTGGACTGACCCATTAGCCAATAGATGGACATGGTGGACTGACCCATCAGCCAACTAATGGACATGGTGGATTGGACTCACCAGCCGATAACGGACATGGCAGATTGGACTCGCCATCGGGTAAAGGACATGATGGACTAACCCATCAGCAAATAAATCGGACATGGCAGTTGGACTCGCCAGCCAATTACGAACATGGAGAATTAGACTAACCAGGCAATTATGGACATGGACAATTAGACACGCCAGCCGATAATGGACATGGCGGATTGGACTCGCCAGCTGGTAATGGACTTAATGGACTGACCCATTAGCAAATAAATTGGACATGGCAGATTGGACTCGCTGGCCAATTTCACACATGGTGGATTGTTCTCACCAGCCGATGACGGACATGGCGGATTGGACTCGCGAGCCAGTAAGGGACATGATGGACTGACCCATCAGCAAATACATTAGAGATGGCGGATTGGACTCGCCAGCCGATAATTGAAATGGTGGATTAGCCTCACCAGCCAATAATAGACATGGCGGATTGGACTCACCAACCGGTAATGGACATGATGGACTGACCCATCAGCCAATAAATAAGACATGGCGGATTGGGCTCACCAACTAATTATGGACATGGTAGACTGACCCATTAGCCAATAGATGGACGTTGTAGACTAACCCATTTGCCACATAATGGACATGGGGGATTGGGCTCACCAACCGATTATGGACATGGCGGATTGGACTTGCCAGCTGGTAATGGTCATGATGGACTGACCTATCACCAATAAATTTGACATGGCAGACTGGACTTGCTAGCCGATGACGGACATGGTGGATTCGACTCATCTGCCTATAACGGACATGGCATATTAGACTCACGAGCTAGTAATGGACTTGATGGACTTACCCATTAGCCATTAAATTAGACATGGCAGATTGGACTCGCCAGCCAATTTAGGACATGGTTGGTTGTACTCACCAACCGATGACGAATATGGCGGATTGGACTCGCCAGTAAGTAATGGACATGATGGACTGACCCAATTGGCAAATAAATTAGACATGGCGGATTGGACTCGCCAGGCAATTTCGGACAGGGTGGATTGTACTCACCAATCAATGACGGACACGGCGGATTGGACCCCCCGGCTAGTAATGGACATGATGGACTGGCCCATTAGCAAATAAATTAGACATGGCGGATTGGACTCGCCAACTAATAACGGACATTGTTGGTTGGACTCACTAGTCGATAGCGGACATCGTGGATTGGACTCGCCAGCCGGTAATGGACATGATGAACTGACCCATCAGCTGATAAATTGGACATGGCGGATTGAAATCGCTAGCAAATTATGGACATGGTAGACTGGCCATCTACCAATAGATGGACATGGTAGACTGACCTATCTGCCAACTAATGGACATGGTGGATTGGACTCACCAAACGATAACGGACATGGCAGATTGGACTCACCAACCGATAATGGACATGGTGGATAGGACTCACCAGCCGATAATGGACAAGGCGGATTGTACTCTTCAGCCGGTAATGGACATGATAGACTGACCCATCAGCCGATAAATTAGACATGGCGGATTGGACTCGCCCGCAAATTATGGACATTTTAGATTGGCCATCAACCAATAGATGGACATGGTAGACTGACCCATCTGCCAACTAATGGACACGGTGGAGTGGACTCACCAGTCGATAACAGACATGGCAGATTGGACTCGCCAGGGGATAACAGTCATGGTGGATTGGACTCACTAGCCGATAACGGACATGGTGGATTGGACTCACCAGCTGGTAATGTACTTGATGCACAGAGCCATTAGCGAATAAATTAGACATGGCGGATTGGACTCGCCAGCCAATTTCGGATATGGTGGATTGTACTCACCAACCGATGACGGACATGACGTATTGGACTTGCCAGCAAGTAATGGACATGATGGACGGACCCATCAGCAAATAAATTAGACATGGTGGATTGGACTCGCCAGCAGATAAAGGACATGGTGGATTAGACTCACCAGCCGATAACAGACATGGCGGATTGGACTCGCTAGCCGGTAATGGACATGATGGACTGACCCATCAGCTAATAAATTAGAAATGGCGGATTGGACTCACCAACCAATTATGGACATGGTAGATTGGCCCATTAGCCAAAAGATGGAGATGGTAGACAGACGCATCTGCCAACTAATGGACATGGTGGATTGGACTCACCAACTGATAATGGACATGGTGGATTGGACTCACCAACCGATAATGGACATGGCGGATTGGACTTGCCAGCCGGTACTAATAACTTTGACATGGCAGACTGGACTTGCTAGCGGATGACGGGCATGGTGGATTCGACTCATTTGCCGATAACGGACATGGCATATTAGACTCACGAGCTAGTAATGGACTTGATGGACTTACCCATTAGCCAATAAATTAGACATGGCGGATTGGACTCGCCAGCCAATTTAGGACATGGTTGATTGTACTCACCAACCGATGACGGATATGGCGGATTGGACTCGCCAGCAAGTAATGGACATGATGGACTGACCCAATTGGCAAATAAATTAGACATGGCGGATTGGACTCGCCAGGCAATTTCGGACAGGGTGGATTGTACTCACCATTCAATGACGGACACGGCGGATTGGACCCCCCGGCTAGTAATGGACATGATGGACTGGCCCATTAGCAAATAAATTAGACATGGCGGATTGGACTCGCCAACTAATAACGGACATTGTTGGTTGGACTCACTAGCCGATAGCGGACATCGTGGATTGGACTCGCCAGCCGGTAATGGACATGATGAACTGACCCATCAGCTGATAAATTGGACATGGCGGATTGAAATCACTAGCAAATTATGGACATGGTAGACTGGCCATCTACCAATAGATGGACATGGTAGACTGACCTATCTGCCAACTAATGGACATGGTGGATTGGACTCACCAAACGATAACGGACATGGCAGATTGGACTCACCAACCGATAATGGACATGGTGGATTGGACTCACCAGCCGATAATGGACAAGGCGGATTGTACTCTTCAGCCGGTAATGGACATGATAGACTGACCCATCAGCCGATAAATTAGACATGGCGGATTGGACTCCCCCGCAAATTATGGACAGTGTAGACTGGCCATCAACCAATAGATGGACATGGTAGACTGACCCATCTGCCAACTAATGGACACGGTGGATTGGACTCACCAGTCGATAACAGACATGGAAGATTGGACTCGCCAGGGGATAACAGTCATGGTGGATTGGACTCACTAGCCGATAACGGACATGGTGGATTGGACTCACCAGCTGGTAATGTACTTGATGCACAGAGCCATTAGCGAATAAATTAGACGTGGCGGATTGGACTCGCCAGCCAATTTCGGATATGGTGGATTGTACTCACCAACCGATGACGGACATGACGTATTGGACTTGCCAGCAAGTAATGGACATGATGGACGGACCCATCAGCAAATAAATTAGACATGGTGGATTGGACTCGCCAGCAGATAAAGGACATGGTGGATTAGACTCACCAGCCGATAACAGACATGGCGGATTGGACTCGCTAGCCGATAATGGACATGATGGACTGACCCATCAGCTAATAAATTAGAAATGGCGGATTGGACTCACAAACCAATTATGGACATGGTAGATTGGCCCATTAGCCAAAAGATGGAGATGGTAGATAGACGCATCTGCCAACTAATGGACATGGTGGATTGGACTCACCAACCGATAATGGACATGGTGGATTGGACTCACCAACCGATAATGGACATGGCGGATTGGACTTGCCAGCCGGTACTAATGACTTTGACATGGCAGACTGGACTTGCTAGCGGATGACGGGCATGGTGGATTCGACTCATCTGCCGATAACGGGCATGGCATATTAGACTCACGAGCTAGTAATAGACTTGATGGACTTACCCATTAGCCAATAAATTAGACTTGGCGGATTGGACTCGCCAGCCAATTTAGGACATGGTTGATTGTACTCACCAACCGATGACGGATATGGCGGATTGGACTCGCCAGCAAGTAATGGACATGATTGACTGACCCAATTGGCAAATAAATTAGACATGGCGGATTGGACTCGCCAGCAGATAACGGACATGGTGGACTAGGCTCACCAGCCGATACAGACATGGTAGATTGGACTCGCTAGCCAATAATGGACATGATGGACTGACCCATCAGCCAATAAGTTTAACATGGCGGATTGGACTCGCCAACCAATTATGGACATGGTAGATTGGCCCATTAGCCAAAAGATGGACATGGTAGACTGACCTATCTGCCAACTAATGGACATGGTGGATTGGACTCCCCAACCGATAATGGACATGGCGGATTGGACTCGCCAGCCGGTAATGGACATAATGGACTGACCCATCAGCAAATAAATTAGACATGGCGGATTGGATTCGCCAAATATTTATGGCCGTGGTAGACTAGCCCATTAGCAAATAGATGGACATGGTAGACTGATCCATTTGCCAACTAATGGACTTGGCTGATTGGACTCACAAACCGATAATGGACATGGAGGATTGGACTCGCCAGGCAGTAATGGACATGATGGACTGACCCATCAGCCAATAAATTGGACATTGCGGATTGGACTCGCCAGTAAATAACAGTCATGGTGGATTGGACTCACCAGCCGATAACGAACATGGTGGATTGGACTCACTAGCTAGTAATGGACTTGATGGACAGACCCATTAGCCAATAAATTAGTCATGGTGGATTGGACTCGCCAGCCAATTTCGGACATGGTGAATTGTACTCACCAACCGATGACAGACATGGTAGATTGGACTCGCAAGCCAGTAATGGACATGATGGACTGACCCATCAACAAATAAATTAGACATGGCGAATTGGTCTCACTAGGAGATAACGGACATGGTCGATTAGACTCACCAGCCGATAACATACATGGCGGATTGGACTCGCTAGCAAGTAATGGACATGATGGACTAAGCCATCAGCCAATATATTAGACGTGGCGGATTGGACTCGCCAGGCAATTTCGGACAGGGTGGATTGTACTCACCAATCGATGACGGACATTGCGGATTGGACTCGCCGGCTAGTAATGGACGTGATGGACTCGCCCAATAGCAAATAAATTAGACATGGCGGATTGGACTCGCCAACTAATAACGGACATTGTTGGTTGGACTCACTAGCCGGTAGCGGACATGGCGGATTGGACTCGCCAGCCGGTAACGGACATGATGGACTGACCCATCAGCTGATAAATTGGACATGGCGGATTGAAGTCGCCAGCAAATTATGGACATGGTAGACTAGACCATCTGCCAATAGATGGACATGGTAGACTGACCCATCTGCCAATTAATGGACATGGTGGATTGGACTCACCAACCGATAATGGACATGGCGGATTGGACTCACCAACCGATAATGGACATGGTGGATTGGACTCACCAGCCGATAATGGACAAGGCGGATTGTACTCTTCAGCCGGTAATGGACATGATAGACTGACCCATCAGCCGATAAATTGGACGTGGCGGATTGGACTTGCCCGCAAATTATGGGCATTGTAGATTGGCCATCAACCAATAGATGAACATGGTAGACTAACCCATCTGCCAACTAATGGACACGGTGGATTGGACTCACCAGCCGATAACAGACATGGCGGATTGGACTCGCCAGGGGATAACTGTCATGGTGGATTGGACTCACTAGCCGATAACGGACATGGTGGATTGGACTCACCAGCTAGTAATCTACTTGATGGACAGAGCCATTAGCGAATAAATTAGACATGGCGGATTGGACTCGCCAGCCAATTATGGACATGGTGGATTGTACTCACCAACCGATGACGGACATGGCGTATTGGACTTGCCAGCCAGTAATGGACATGATGGACTGACCCATCAGCAAATAAATTAGACATGGTGGATTGGACTCGCCAACAGATAAAGGACATGGTGGATTAGACTCACCAGCCGATAACGGACATGGCGGATTGGACTCGCTAGCCGGTAATGGACATGATGGACTGACCCATCAGCTAATAAATTAGACATGGCGGATTGGACTCACCAACCAATTATGGACATGGTGGATTGGCCCATTAGCCAAATAGATGGAGATGGTAGACAGACGCATCTGCCAACTAATGGACATGGTGGATTGGACTCACCAGCCGATAATGGACATGGCGGATTGGACTTGCCAGCCGGTAATGGACATGATGGACTGACCCATCAGCCAATAAATTAGACATGGCGGATTGGACTCGCCAGCCAATTATGGACATGGTGGACTAGCCCATCAGCCAATAGATGGACATGGTGGACTGATCCATCTAGCCAACTAATCGACATGGCTGGATTGGACTCACCAGCCGATAACAGACATGGCGGATTGGACTCGCCAGCCGGTAATGGACATGATGGACTGACCCATCAGCCAATAAATTGGACATGGCGGATTGGACTCACCAGCCGATAACAGACATGGTGGATTGGACTCACCAGCCGATTGATGGACATGGTGGATTGGACTCACCAGCTGGTAATGGACTTGATGGATTGACCCATCAGTCAATAAATTGGACATGGCGGATTGGACTCGCCAGCCAATTATGGACATGGTGGATTGTACTCACCAACCGATGACGGACATGGCGGATTGAACTCGCCAGCCGGTAATGGACATGATGGACTGACCCATCAGCCAATAAATTAGACATGGCGGATTGGACTCGCCAGCCGATAACGGACATGGTGGATTGGACTCACCAGCCGATAATGGACGTGGCGGATTGGACTCGCCAGCCGGTAATGGACATGATGGACTGACCCATCAGCCAATAAATTAGACATGGCGGATTGGACTCGCCAGCCAATTATGGACATAGTAGATTGGCCCATTAGCCGAAAGTTGGACATGGTAGACGAACCCATCTGCCAACTAGATGGACATGGTGGATTGGACCCACCAACCAATCACGGACATGGTGGATTGGACTCACCAGCTGATAACGGACATGGCGGATTGGACTCGCCAGCTGGTAATGGACATGATGGACTGACCCATCAGCCAATAAATTGGACATGGCGGATTAGACTCGCCAGCCAAATTATGGACATGGTGGACTAACCCATCAGCCAATAGATGGACATGGTAGACTGACCCATCAGCCAACTACATGGACATGGTGGATTGGACTCACCAGTCAGATAACAGACATGGCGGACTGGACTCGCCAGCCGGTAATGGACATGATGGACTGATTCATCAACCAATAAATTGGACATGGCGGATTGGACTCGCCAGCCAATTACGGACATGGTGGATTGGACTCACCAGCAGATAATGGACATGGCGGATTGGACTCGCCAGCCTGTAATGGACATGATGGACTGACCCATCAGCCAATAAATTGGACATGGCAGATTGGCCTTGCCAGCTAATTACAGACACGGTGGACTGACCCATCAGCCACTAGATGGATATGGTTGGACTGAGCCGTCAACCAACTAATGGACATGGTGGATTGGACTCACCAGCCGATAACGGACATGGCGGATTGGACTCGCCAGCCAGTAATGGACATGATGGACTGACCCATCAGCAGATAAATTGGACATGGCGGATTGACTCGCCAGCTGATAACGGACATGGTAGATTTGACTCACCAGCCGATAACGCAGATTGCGGATTGGACTCGCCAGCCGGTATTGGACATGATGGACTGATCCATCAGCAAATAAATTGGACATGGCTGATTGGACTTGCCATCCAATTACGGACATGGTTGATTGGACTAACCAGCCGATTACGGATCATGGCAGATTGGACTCGCTAGCCTGTAAATGGACATGATGGACTGACCAATCAGCAAATAAATTGGACATGGCGGATTGGACTCACCAGCAAATTACGGACATGATGGGCTGACCCATCATCCATTAGATGGATATGGTGGACTGGCCCGTCAACCAACTAATGGACATGGTGGATTGGACTCACCAGCCGGTAACAGACATGGCAGATTGGACTCGCCAGCCAGTAATGGACATGATGGACTGACCCATCAACAGATAAATTGGACATGGCGGATTGGACTCGCCAGCCGATAACGGACATGGTGAATTGGACTCACCAACTGATAACGGACATCGCGGATTGGACTCGCCAGCTGGTAATGGACATGATGGACTGAACTATCAGCCAATAAATTGGACATGGCGGATTGGACTCGCCAGCCAATTATAGACATGGTAGACTGGCCGATCAGCTAATAGATGGACATGGTAGACTGACCCATCTGCCAACTAATGGACATGGTGGATTGGACTCGCCAGTCGATAACGGACATGGCGGATTGGACTCGCTAGCCGGTATTGGACATGATGGATTGACCCATCAGCAAATAAATTGGGCTTGGCTGATTGGACTCGCCAACCAATTAGGGATGAGGTTGATTGGACTCACCAGCCGATTACAGACATGGAGGATTGGACTCGCCAGCCTGTAAAGGGACATGATGGACTGACCAATCAGCCAATAAATTGGACATGACGGATTGGACTCGCTAGCAAATTACGGACATGGTGGATTGACCCATCAGCAAATAGATGGATATGGTGGACTGACCCATCAACCAACTAATCGACATGGTGGATTGAACACACCAGCTAATAATGGACGTGGCAAATTGGGCTCGCCAGCCTATAATGGACATGATGGACTGACCCATCAGCCAATATATGGACATGGTGGACTGACCCATCAGCGAACTAATGGACATGGTGGACTGAACCATCAGCTAATGAATGGACATGTTGGAATGGTCACAACTGCCATTATTATAAATAATGATAGAGTGTTTATGGACTTCTTTTATTTAATTATACGGCTTAGTGTTTATATCACTAATGCAGAATTGTCTCTTCAGGTATGAGCATAGAAGGATGGGTAGAGTCAGGACAGCTGGAGGACTCTATTATTGGACTATTATTTTCTCGAGATTGTTTGTGTGGTAGTGGGATGTTGGTTCAGTTCATGGGACTTAGATTATTCTGAGCATTTATGTAGTAAATTTATTCATATGGATGTATTAAAAATCTTGATAATTAATAAAAAATTAATTTATGACACATTTAGTTTCCTTTAGTAACACTTGGCTTGTGGCTCAAAACGGGTGAGTCGTTAGACTATCCATTGGCCGCCCCATCAACTATGTTTTTTGTTTGCCCCACCAACCCGTTATAGAAAGTTTGGAGTTGCAACCATCTTTCTATACCATGGTTGGGACACTTTTTCTACAATTCTTTAAATCTTTCCCTTGCCTCAAAGAGAGACTCACCATCAAATTGTAAAAAAGATAAAATTTCATTATGTTATTTAGCAGTTTTAGAAGGAGGAAAATATTTTAACAAATATTTTTCAGATAATTCATCCCAAGTGGTAATTGAATCTAATGATGACAACCACTCTTTTGCACTTCCTATTAATGAGAATGGAAATAAACGAAGGCGGAGAGCATCGTCAGAGACACCAGGTTGCTTATACATATCACAAACTGATAAGAAATCAATGGTATACCAATTAAGATTCTCAGTAGGTGATCCACTAAATTGTCCTATAGTTTGTAACATGTTAAATAAAATTGGTTTAAGCTCGAAGTGGGTCTCATCCACCAGTGGTGAAATAATACTAGGTTGTGATCCTCTTGCAAGGGGTACAACCCAATCTTGGATTGCCCTGTTGTCATCATTGGCTACTTCTACAATCGGTGGAAGTGGAGGCATTGTTGTTGTTGTGGGTCCATGACTTCTTCTTCTAGTGCTTCTTGTGCCCTTCTTCCAGCAACACACAAGTTTCTCAAAGTCCTTACAACCTTTGGATCACAAGAAAACAAGGGTGACCGCACTAATCGATACATAAACAAATGATAACAAGGAACAAGACAATGATATAGTAATTTTTTTAAGAAAAGGGACACTAAAATCTAAAAACGAAAGAAAAAGACTCAAAATTCTAATCCTAAATTAACCAAGAAAATTCAATCTCCCCAGCAATAGTGCCAAGAACTTGATAAAATAATTCAATGGCGTGCAAGTATACACGGTTAAAACAAGTAATATAATGATAAATTTGAGTATCGTCTCATAGAGAGATGAATTTCCTTAAATTAATTAATGAAAATAAAATTAAGAGCTAAACAAAAATAATCAACTTAACTAAATCTAAATAATGACTTTAAATTAAAGGAAAACTTACAATGATAAAACTCATTCTATAGTTAAATTTCCCTTAACATGAATATAATATTCATCACATCTTACTCTTATCTTTTATTGTCTCAAATTACCAATCTAGGAGAATTATATAACATAATCGCTCCTGCTACTTCATGCATTTATTATGTCGCCTCAATTCCTACCTCCGTGATGATTGATTAAACCCATGACTCGAATCACATGCATTACGGGAGTGAACCAGTTGCAATTACATACCGTTGGTTCAAGTCGAGTCAGCTTCATGGACCGCGAGCTGAGTCTGAGGCCAGCTCTGAGTTATGATGAAATGAGTGGTCAATGTATGCTCAAGTGTACGGAGATAACGTCTAAAAGATGATGATAAATGCGTCATCAAGTATATAGAGGTATATAGTATTGATTAGTCTATTTTTATTATTATCGCAGAATAGTTGTAGGGCGAATAATGGATTAGGACGCGTTGGATTATATTCGGGTAAGTTATTAGTTATAGAGCATGCCATTTGGATGTTGTTGTGTTTGTTTGATTTTATGGCTTTAGAATTGATTACAAGCTAGTTAATATTTTGACTTGAGTAGGAATCGAGTCAATACTTAATTACGAAACTGCCATTGAGGGTATTTTTCTCCCTCCCGACCCTTCCTCACCCCAAACCCTTGCCGCCGTCACTGCCGTGTGCTGCCGCCGCCTCCGCCGACGTCGCACTGCCTCCGAGTAACGACGCCCAGCCCTCGCCGTGCAGTCGCTGTGCTACCACAACCCACCCCGGCCACCATCTCGCTGCCACGACACCGGAATCACCCCACAAACCGTGACGCCTCCATCGTCGATTCGCCGCCGTCCGGGCCGTGCCGCCGCAGCTGTGACTCCGACGACCACCCTCATGCTGTCGCACGACATTCCATCCATCATCCTAACCGCCGTACGAGGCTGGCCTCAACACCTGATCGGAGCTATGCCGCTGCCGCCAACCCATTTTCG
The DNA here is from genome assembly GCA_033002965.1 of Piper betle. Lineage (NCBI taxonomy): Eukaryota > Viridiplantae > Streptophyta > Magnoliopsida > Piperales > Piperaceae > Piper > Piper betle. The sequence goes on along the minus strand of JAURVB010013586.1, from coordinate 49,040 downwards.
ACGCCGCAGCTGTAAAGACCCGGAAAAATAAATATATATATATATATATATATATATGTATATATTCGACGCGGTGGGATCGAACGTTGGTATCCATGAATTTATTTAAATTATTTACCCGCTACCCGGTTAATTATCAATTACCCGGTCAAGTGGAAAGTATTAGTTAACCGGTTAAGTATTTTTACCCGGTTAAGTAAACCATACCATTTAACCGTTTAAACTAGTAAAGTGAACCGTATCACTTACCCATTTACCCGGCAACGAAGTGTGTTTTCATAAACCCTAGGCCTTCTTTCATTTTATAAGGAGAAGGAGGGGGGGGCGTCATGCACATAAGCTCCTTGGACAAACGCCGGCTTCCCCATTGTTTTGGTAAGTTTCTTCCTCTCTTCTTCTTAGTTTGCATGCATACATATGATCAAAGATTATAATACAAGATAATCATGGAAACTAAGACCTGAAATCAACAAGAAAAAGGGAGGATGTAACTGGATTAGAACCAGGAATTCACCCACGAACATAAGTTGCTGCCGTGCAGCAATTCTTGTGTGTTTGTGATTAATTACAGCAACAAGTCATAATCTTTTGCTAATCAGTTGCTGCATCAACGTCCTTACTCATGTTGTAGTAATTAAAGGTGAGATTTCATAGAATTTACAGCCAAGAATGGTAGCACGTCCTGCTGAAATTGCCAAGGATGGTAGCACGTCCTGCTGAATTGCAGCAACAGCACCATGGCGTTTGTGTCACGACCAGTTGCATATACCACGCTGTAGGGTAGTGTTTCTCTTCTTCTGGGCGTTGGGTTGTTGTGCGGGAAGAAGGGGACGCGTGGGGCGGTGCTGCTGGCCACGTCTGAGTCGCCATAGCAGCAGGTCGAGGTCGCCATGGCTGCTGGTTCGTCGCTGTGGTGGTGCAGTCGCCCTTTGATTGTTGCTGCTAATTTGGTTGCTAGGAAAGGGAGACAATGGGTGAAGGATAGGATCTAGATTTTGGTCGAAAGAGAAGAGCTTGGTGCTGGTTTTGGGTGAAGAGAAGAATGGTGACGGAGAAGAAGAAGAAGAAGAAGAAGAAGAATGGCAGTTTTGTAATTTCGGGTTGACTCGATATGGGTTGAGTTAAAAATCATAATAATAATACCAACTCGTGTTAAAATCATTGAAATAATTAATTTAAAGGAATATGAGTTAAGTGGTCAAAATAATAAATTTATAAATTATTACATGAAATTAATAAATTTCGATCACGATAAACGGTAATTAATTAATCGGCTGATTAAAAGCAATTAACTTAAATTGAAGGGTTATGAGGAATATTTAATAGAGACTTCACCTTTATCATATAAAAGTTATATTTGATAAATAAAACGATTATTCTTATAATAAATTCGTAAAGTAAAATAATGGATCAATAAAAGATAATCGCGTAGAAATTACGCGATAGCATAATTAATTAAATAAAGAAGTGTTGAACCTTATCGAATTAAATAAATTAATTAATGTGGCATATATTAAATATTTAGTTGCATGCATTTTCGACGCGAGTAAAATTATACTAATGTATAATTTTATGCCCCGTTCATATTAGGGTTAGCGGATTACAGTCGGACGAACCCGCAAGTCAGGTACGTATAATAGGTAGAACATCGTATTTTCCTTGTTGGTAGCCTAGGTCGGCCTGAGCCCAGATTCGACCACCATGCACGAAGTGCAACCGGGGTTAAAGAATTGACTCAGTCCGACACTGGGTCGTGTTATGTGTGTGAATCTTGTGATGCATCGATATTGTTTTGGAGTAGTGATAGCCGCCCCATAAAAAGGCTACGGCCGGGGTGAGTGAGGCACAGCGATTCCTCCATCGCACTAGAGTGCAGTGATTGCCGCCCCATAAAAAGGCTACGGCCGGGGTGTGTGAGGCACTGGCACTGAGTGCAGTGATAGCCGCCCCATAAAGGCTACGCCGGGGTGTGAGGCACTGGCACTAGAGTTGGCAGTGAGAGCTTCCCCACAAACGGGGCATAGCGATCACCTGAGTGCAGTGATAGCCGCCCCACAAAAAGGCTACGGCCGGGGTGTGCAAGGCATTGGCACTGGAGTGCAGTGATAGCCTCCCCATAAAAAGGCTACGGCCGGGGTGTGCGAGGCACTGGCACTAGAATTGGTAGTGAGAGCTTCCCCACAAACGGGGCATAGCAATCACCCGAGTGCAGTGATAGCTACCCCACAAAAAGGCTACGGCCGGGGTGTGCGAGGCACTGGCACTGGAGACGGTAGTGGTAGCCTCCCCATAAAAAGGCTACGGCCGGGGTGTGCGGATCACAGCGGACACCTCCTCCGCATTGTTTTGGAGTATAGCGGAATCGCTCCACCGCATATTAAAATAAATATATGAAAATGGTGGAATGTACTTGTTTGTTTTATCTATTATACTACTTAGTGTTGTAATCACTAACGCGGAATTGCCTCCGCAGGTGTGCAGATCCGAGATTAGATGATTGACAACTAGAGCATGGAGCAAAGTAATATGAGGACTCCTTTTTGTTATTTAATTGAGGAATAAGTGTGGCTGCTGGGAAACGGTCCAAGACTGTGGGATTTTATTATAAGTTATGATTTCTAATAATGTTTGACATAATTGCTTTAATTTTGAGTAACACCTAGCCAGTTAGGCCCACAATATTATCATGAAAAATGGCGGGTCGTTACAGGTGGTATCAGAGCCAAGTTTCCCAAAAGCTCACATCTTATGACTCAAGTACCTTGTTGAAGAGTCCAATATCTATCTTTCTCCGTCATTAGGAAAAAAAAAATTTTTTTTCTATAACATAACGAATAAATTTTAGATGGCAGGCACCCGAAGGAAGTCGAGTCAAGCTGCGCAGTCGGACACAAACATGGAGAGTGTGTTAGGCCAAATTTTGACGGCCATACAGGGACTAGCGCAGGCTTCAGAAAATACCAGTTCTGTGGTTCAGAACATGGTGCAGAGGTTACCGGGATTGGTAATGGGGAATGGAGCTCCAAATTCGGCTGCGGGTCCTAGTAACGTCCCAAATGGGAATCAGGGGAGCGCCCAAGAGCGGGTAGGAATGGCTGACCCGGGCGAGCGAGGAGAACTTCCAAACCCGGTGCCACCGGTAGTCCGACAAGTGGTACTGCCAGTTGGGGATGACAGTGATCGATACACTGTAGAAAAATTTCGGAAGAACGGAGCTGAGGTATTCATTGGGGGAACTGATCCAATGAAGGCGGAGAGCTGGTTGGACATTATTGAGAAAGCATTTAGAGCTCTCTCTGTGCCTCATCGCCATCAAGTACGGTTGGCGACATGCATGCTTCAGGAGGAAGCATCATATTGGTGGAAGTCCATGGAGAAGACTGTGTTCCATCAACGGGAGATTTCGTCCATTCCTTGGGCGGAATTTGTAACAGCTTTCAATGGACAATATTTTCCTGAGTCTGTTGTTCAGAAGAAAGCACTGGAATTTGCCACTCTAACTCAGAAGGATGATTCAGTCCGAGAGTATGCCAAAAATTTCTTGCAATTGGAGAGATTTGCACCTGGGAGTCTGGCAACTGCCCGGGCCAGAGCAGACAAATTTTTCTGGGGGTTGAAGCCCGAATTGAGGAGTAGGGTTGCTACAGCGCCAAGAGGCACTATAACTGAAGTGATTGAAGCAGCCACTACTCATGAGTTGGTGTACGACTATGTCCGTGCACAGAAACAAGGGAAGGCTACTATACAACATAAGAATGCCAACCAGGGGAGTAGCAAAAACAGGTCTGAAGAACACCAGCAGCAGAACTATCAACGGAATGTCGATGGGAACCGAAAAAGGAAGTTTCAGGAGATTCCGTATCGACTATGTAAAAATTGCAACAAAATGCATTCAGGGCTATGCAGGGAGCCCCGTCGGTGCTACAATTGCGGAAGGATGGGACACTTACAAAGCGATTGTCGTCAGCCCTTGAAGCAACAACAGGAGCAACCTGAAAAGGAGAAGACACCAGCTCCTAATCGCTACCCAGCACCTGCAAAACCAGTGGACAAAGGGAAGGCGAAACTTTTTGCAGTCGACGTCGAGGACGCTGAGAACGAGGACCACACAGTTCGAGGTAAAATCCTGATTCAAAGTGTTAGTGTGGATGTTTTATTTGATTCGGGGTGTACACATTCATTCCTATCATCCCGATTAGTTAAGAGTTTGGGACTCCAAACGTCTACATTACCTAAGACTTATAGGGTCACTACTGCAACGGGAGACGGGGAAGTCACAACGTTAGGAGTGACTAACCTATCCTTGGATATACAAGGGAAACCCTATGTATGGAATTTCATTGTCTATGGGATAATAGGCTTTGATGTACTATTGGGAATGGACTGGTTGTCTGCACACCAGGCTTTCCTCGACTGTAAAGGGAGGAGAGTGTTGACTAAACCTTGTAATTGTGAGATGGGGGTCATTTTCCAAGGGTCATGGAATGATTCATCCTCTTGTATTGTGTTGGTTAGTGAGGCAACTGAGTGGTCTGGTGAGGGTTGTAAAGTCTTTTCGGCAACTCTAGAAGAGTCTGAGTCCAAACCCAGAGAGTTGTCCATGATTCCGGTGGTAGCAGAATTTCTGGACGTATTTCCAAGTGAACTTCCAGGGTTACCTCCTAAGCGGGCAGTGGAGTTTGTCATTGACCTAGCACCGGGAGTATCACCAATTTCTAAAGCACCATACCGCATGGCTCCAGCAGAACTCAAGGAGTTAAAAAGTCAATTAGAAGAGCTGCTGCAGGCAGGCTTCATACGACCAAGTACTTCACCCTGGGGAGCCCCTGTTCTTTTTGTAAAGAAGAAGGATGGCTCACTTCGATTGTGTGTTGACTATCGCCAGCTCAATCAAGTGACAGTCAAGAATCGGTACCCCTTACCGAGGATTGATGATTTATTTGATCAGTTGAAAACAGCCGGAATATTCTCAAAAATAGACTTGCGGTCCGGATATCATCAACTGCGGGTGAAGGAATCTGACATACAGAAAACGGCTTTCCGAACTCGCTATGGACATTATGAGTTTCTGGTTATGCCTTTTGGTCTGACAAATGCACCAGCGGCTTTTATGTCACTTATGAACACGGTGTTCCACGAATACTTGGATAAGTTTATTATTGTGTTTGTGGACGACATTCTGGTCTATTCAAATAATGAGGAGGACCATGGGAAACACTTGTCCATTGCTCTTCAAGTTTTGAGAGATAATCAACTGTTCGCCAAATTATCAAAGTGTGACTTCTGGCTGAAGGAGGTGAACTTCCTCGGACATGTTGTCTCAAAGGCGGGAGTCGCTGTGGATCCATCAAAAGTGAGAGCAGTTACTGATTGGCCACAACCCAAGTCAGTCACAGATATCCGAAGTTTCCTTGGACTAGCAGGTTACTATCGGAAGTTCATTAAAGATTTCTCCTTGGTGGCATCGCCAATGACTAAGCTTACACGCAAGGGGGTTAAGTTCGAATGGAGTAACAAGTGTGAGGAGAGTTTCCAATCTTTGAAGAAGAGTTTAACTACTGCACCAGTTTTGACTATACCAAATGGCAATGAAGGATTCGTGGTCTTCAGTGATGCATCTCTAGTGGGGTTAGGATGTGTCCTTATGCAAGATGGTAAAGTGGTGGCTTACGCCTCTCGCCAATTGAAGATTCACGAGCAAAATTATGCAACCCATGACTTGGAACTGGCAGCAGTGGTTTTTGCCCTAAAGATTTGGAGGCATTACTTGTACGGAGCCCAGTTCGAAGTTTTCACCGACCATCAAAGTTTGAAGTATATCTTCACCCAGAATGACCTTAACCTTCGACAGAGACGGTGGATGGAATACTTGAAGGACTATGATTTCCAAATTTTATACCATCCGGGAAAAGCAAACGTTGTAGCCGACGCGTTGAGTCGGAAGGGCAAGGTGGACAAGGGTCAACAACTAGCTAGACTTTGGGCTATGTCAGCTGAGGTGGTAGCTATTAACCCGGTGGAACGTATGACAGGACTACTGGCAAACCTGGTTATCTCCAATGAATTGGTGGACCGAGTTAAGCTAACACAAATGGAAGATGAGAAGCTCAATGAAATGTTGGACAAAACTCCCAACATTGTAGCAGATTCCAACAGTGTAATCAGATTTAGAGGGAGATTGTGTGTACCCAACAATGATGCATTAAAACGAGATATTCTAAAAGAAGCTCATCGTTCAAGGTTCTCAATACACCTTGGTGTTACAAAGATGTACCAGGACTTGAAACGAACCTACTGGTGGGTTGGAATGAAGAGGGATGTGGTGGATTTTGTTTCCAAGTGTCAGACGTGCCAATTGATCAAAGCCCAACATCAACTACCCGGTGGATTATTACAACCTTTGGAGATACCTACCTGGAAATGGGAGCGTGTCACATGTGATTTTATTACTAAACTCCCAAGGACTTTGAAGAGACATGACTCTATATGGGTAGTTGTGGACCGTTTGACTAAGGCAGCTCATTTTATCCCCACAAAATCAACAAGGACGGCGGAATACTTAGCAGAACTGTACATAAATAACATTGTCAGGCTGCATGGAATTCCAAAGGAGATAGTCTCTGACAGAGATCCCCTATTCACGTCACATTTTTGGGAAGTTTTCCAAAAAGCTATGGGGACCCAAATCAAGTTAAGTACAGCATATCACCCCCAAACTGATGGTCAGAGTGAGAGGACCAATCAAACCTTGGAGGATTTGTTGAGAGCTTGCATCCTCGACTGGGGAGGAGATTGGGAGAAACACTTAGCCTTGGCTGAATTCACCTATAATAACTCTTACCAAGCCAGTATAGGAATGGCACCGTTTGAAGCCTTATACGGTAGGCCTTGTCGATCTCCATCATGCTGGTTGGAGTCTACAGAGATGGTTATAGTCGGGCCAGAGATGGTGAGAGAAGCAGCTGAAAAGGTGCAACTCATTCAGCAAAGGCTTGAAGGCAGCTCAGGATCGGCAGAAAAGTTATGCTGATACTCGAAGGAAGGACTTAGAATTCCAAGTTGGGGAGTTCGTCTACCTTAAGACCTCACCTAAAAAGGGAGTGATCAGATTTAGAACATCAGGGAAGTTGAAGCCAAGATTCATAGGACCATTTCCAATTTTAGATCGAATCGGAAGTTGTGCATATAGATTAGCATTACCACCAAGCCTTGATGGTGTACACAATGTCTTTCATGTGTCAATGCTAAAGAAATATGTACGAGATGAGAATCACATTATCACAAATTTTGCAGATTTAGAGCTACAGTCGGATTTAACCTACGAGGAAAAACCGATTCGAATCTTGGCAAGGGAAACAAAGACACTCCGTAGCAAGGAGATCCCTTTGGTAAAGGTATTATGGAGAAATCAGGGATCAGAAGAAGCGACATGGGAGACTGAACAGGAAATGGCCATAAAATATCCTAGCTTGTTTGTAGCATAAAATCTATGTAAATCAAATTTATGCTATGATATTTCGGGGACGAAATAGTTCTAAGTTGGGGAGATTGTAAAGACCCGGAAAAATAATATATATATATATATATATATATGTATATATTCGACGCGGTGGGATCGAACGTTGGTATCCATGAATTTATTTAAATTATTTACCCGCTACCCGGTTAATTATCAATTACCCGGTCAAGTGGAAAGTATTAGTTAACCGGTTAAGTATTTTTACCCGGTTAAGTAAACCATACCATTTAACCGTTTAAACTAGTAAAGTGAACCGTATCACTTACCCATTTACCCGGCAACGAAGTGTGTTTTCATAAACCCTAGGCCTTCTTTCATTTTATAAGGAGAAGGAGGGGGGCGTCATGCACATAAGCTCCTTGGACAAACGCCGGCTTCCCCATTGTTTTGGTAAGTTTCTTCCTCTCTTCTTCTTAGTTTGCATGCATACATATGATCAAAGATTATAATACAAGATAATCATGGAAACTAAGACCTGAAATCAACAAGAAAAAGGGAGGATGTAACTGGATTAGAACCAGGAATTCACCCACGAACATAAGTTGCTGCCGTGCAGCAGTTCTTGTGTGTTTGTGATTAATTACAGCAACAAGTCATAATCTTTTGCTAATCAGTTGCTGCATCAACGTCCTTACTCATGTTGTAGTAATTAAAGGTGAGATTTCATAGAATTTACAGCCAAGAATGGTAGCACGTCCTGCTGAAATTGCCAAGGATGGTAGCACGTCCTGCTGAATTGCAGCAACAGCACCATGGCGTTTGTGTCACGACCAGTTGCATATACCACGCTGTAGGGTAGTGTTTCTCTTCTTCTGGGCGTTGGGTTGTTGTGCGGGAAGAAGGGGACGCGTGGGGCGGTGCTGCTGGCCACGTCTGAGTCGCCATCGCAGCAGGTCAAGGTCGCCATGGCTGCTGGTTCGTTGCTGTGGTGGTGCAGTCGCCCTTTGATTGTTGCTGCTAATTTGGTTGCTAGGAAAGGGAGACAATGGGTGAAGGATAGGATCTAGATTTTGGTCGAAAGAGAAGAGCTTGATGCTGGTTTTGGGTGAAGAGAAGAATGGTGACGGGAAGAAGAAGAAGAAGAAGAAGAAGAAGACGAAGAGTGGCAGTTTTGTAATTTCGGGTTGACTCGATATGGGTCGAGTTATAAATCATAATAATAATACCAACTCGTGTTAAAATCATTGAAATAATTAATTTAAAGGAATATGAGTTAAGTGGTCAAAATAATAAATTTATAAATTATTACATGAAATTAATAAATTTCGATCACGATAAACGGTAATTAATTAATCGGCTGATTAAAAGCAATTAATTTAAATTGAAGGGTTATGAGGAATATTTAATAGAGATTCATTATCATATAAAAGTTAATGATAAATAATCGCGTAGAAATTACGCGATAGCATAATTAATTAAATAAAGAAGTGTTGAACCTTATCGAATTGAATAAATTAATTAATGTGGCATATATTAAATATTTAGTTGCATGCATTTTCGATGCGAGTAAAATTATACTAATGTATAATTTTGTGCCGCGTTCATATTAGGGTTAGCGGATTACAGTCGGACGAACCCGCAAGTCAGGTACGTATAATAGGTAGAACATCGTATTTTCCTTGTTGGTAGCCTATGTCGGCCTGAGCCCAGATTCGACCACCATGCACGAAGTGCAACCGGGGTTAAAGAATTGACTCAGTCCGACACTGGGTCGTGTTATGTGTGTGAATCTTGTGATGCATCGATATTGTTTTGGAGTAGTGATAGCCGCCCCATAAAAAGGCTACGAGCTGGGGTGAGTGACGCACAGCGATTCCTCCATCGCACTAGAGTGCAGTGATTGCCGCCCCATAAAAAGGCTACGGCCGGGGTGTGTGAGGCACTGGCATTGAGTGCAGTGATAGCCGCCCCATAAAAAGGCTACGGTCGGGGTGTGTGAGGCACTGACACTAGAGTTGGCAGTGAGAGCTTCCCCACAAACGGGGCATAGCGATCACCTGAGTGCAGTGATAGCCGCCCCACAAAAAGGCTACGGCCGGGGTGTGCAAGGCATTGGCACTGGAGTGCACTGATAGCCTCCCCATAAAAAGGCTACGGCCGGGGTGTGCGAGGCACTGGCACTAGAATTGGTAGTGAGAGCTTCCCCACAAACGGGGCATAGCAATCACCCGAGTGCAGTGATAGCTACCCCACAAAAAGGCTACGGCCGGGGTGTGCGAGGCACTGGCACTGGAGACGGTAGTGGTAGCCTCCCCATAAAAAGGCTACGGCCGGGGTGTGCGGATCACAGCGGACACCTCCTCCGCATTGTTTTGGAGTATAGCGGAATCGCTCCACCACATATTAAAATAAATATATGAAAATGGTGGAATGTACTTGTTTGTTTTATCTATTATACTACTTAGTGTTGTAATCACTAACGCGGAATTGCCTCCGCAGGTGTGCAGATCCGAGATTAGATGATTGACAACTAGAACATGGAGCAAAGTAATATGAGGACTCCTTTTTGTTATTTAATTGAGGAATAAGTGTGGCTGCTGGGAAACGGTCCAAGACTGTGGAATTTTATTATAAGTTATGATTTCTAATAATGTTTGACATAATTGCTTTAATTTTGAGTAACACCTAGTCAGTTAGGCCCACAATATTATCATGAAAAATGGCGGGTCGTTACAGCCGCCGACGGCCATCGCCGCCTCGGCTACCCTGTTTGACACCACCATTGGACCAAGCTCGTTGAGTTGATGCCGATAGATCCCCTGATTGCCCTGTCCCGAATCATCACCGGAAAACCGCCGGAATCCGCCAGAAAACAGCCGACACTCGCCGGAAAACTGCCGGAACCGCCAGAAATTGGATTCATGGGAAATTCGCTAGAACATCCGCCGAATGAACCCGATCTAATCTGATCAGACTTTGGACGCCGCTAGGTGCCGAATTCGAGTTTCGAGCCACGAAACGGTAACCCTAGCCGTTGCCTATTTTCGACGACGCGAGGTATAATTTATTTTAATTTAATTATTTAAAAATGTTAATTATTAGAATTGCATGGGTGGATTTGTGTGTGTGTTATAATAATATATATATAATTGTAGATTTGATTAAGGATAAAATATGAAATTTGTTTGATTGAGTGGCGTTAAAAATGGAGGCTAAGAAATTAATTAGGGTAACTAGGCGATGATCATGATCTAATGCAAACTAGCCTAAGTAGACTTGCTAGAATTGATATAGGTTAATGTGTGTTGATTGATGAGTGATTGTGTTGATAGTGAGTGCATGCTATAGGATGTGTGATTCATCATGCGGGCGTTAGTTTTTAGCTTGATTGTGTAGGTACGGTGTAGGAGCTCGCCGCCTAGGCGCATGGACCCGTTTGGAGCTTCTACCAGGTCCGTTTAGGACTCGTTCTCTGTTTTACGCTACTCTATTGTATATTTGATTTATCATGTGCAGGATGAGTTAAGTGGCGTTTTATCGGATCCCACTTAACTCGGGCCATTTAGCCAATAGTTTTATTTCGGATTAATAACCCTCGAGGATGAGATCCCTCGAGTTTGTTTTTGAACTTCAAATCCAGCTCACGATGCCTTCGGGCCTATTGTATAAATCCCAACCCAGGCCTATATATGTATAGTTTTCACGTTTTCGATGAGAGATGGGATGGAGGGTACTTGCAGCCACGTCTTCAGGTAGGGCGTGTGCTTGGAAGAGCGGGCTCTGGAGCTGGGAAGAACCCACTTCGTTCCCGAAGGATCCGAACAACTCCACCTTTGAGTTCCTCAAACCCGGAGAAGTGTGGAGGTTTACGGGTACTGCAATGCAGCGCATGTCTAGACATGTGGTTCAAAGGGTACTGAAGGCGACTGCCTGAGAGTGCTCGGCCTTTGTGCTCAAGGGTAGGAGTAATATGGAAGGTGCAGAGGGCAGTAAGGAATGAAATTTGATGCGAGAAGCGATAGAGAAATGGCCAAGGTATGAGTATGAGAAATAAAGGGGGATGTTGTCGACCCGAGGGCGACGGCCCGACGGCGACGGCTCCTGTATGTGCCCTAATGAGAGTTCTTGAGGAAGTATATGGTTTTGATTCAACAGGAGAGTTTGCTCTCCTGTGCCAGATTGATATTAGTTATTTTCCGGGCTGGTAACACTCGTTACTGACGGTTTTTCTATATATATGTAGGTGAGGAATGCGAGCGATGAAAGCTGTCAGGACTGCGGAGGAGCAACACGGAACCCCGCACACATGTACCTGCCGCGTATAACGTATGTATAATGATGGTATGTTATTGTTATGTAAATGATAATTTTGATGTGTTTGCTTGAATGAATTACTTGTTATGAAACGAACTGGTAAATATGAATGAGTAGGGAGCCTTGGAGTTCAGACTCGGCTCGGGTAAAAACGAATGAGATAATGTTTTAATGTGATGGTAGATTGTTATGTGTTATCGTATTTTCTTAAAATAATATATATTTTCTTTTGGTTTCTCATTTGTTGTTTTGTCTTATTTCTCTTGTACATCATAGCATGCATGTAGGACCGCGTTAGAACTCAATTGTTCCCATTCATGCATTTCACATTTGCATCTCCATCTTGAAACGCCGAGAGTAGATCCTGGTCGGCTTAACCAAATCTAGTAGATTAGCGAACGGTTCGGTCACCGGTGACATTTCCGGGTTGGTTCACGGGTGAGCCGAAACGGGGTGTTACAATGATAATTGATTAATCAACAAAACAATGCATTAAGATTTGCCATACAATCGCATACGGTGTCTGTAACTCTCGACTACAATAACAAACAAGTCAAAAGACTCATCGTATGATGAATTATCAATGACTAATCTAACGATTTCTCCCGAAATCTAATTAAACCTCATGATCCAAGTAATAGGTGATCAGTCTACTCTTAGCATTAAGAACATGATAATTTAGGCAATCCAATTGAATAAAGAGTAAAACGGTGAAATGAATACAATTAAATCATGTTAAGTTCCATTCTTCTTTAGAACGAAATAAAAGATTACTCCATAATAAAAATAGAAAACATTATGAAGAAGAAACTACTTTTCATTATGGAGGAAAAAAGAATTACAAAAACTCGACTACTTCTAAGTCAAGAGTTGAGATATGTCAAACAACAAATGACAACGCCTTTATATAAAAGATGAGATGACCAATACATACAAAAATTCAAGGAGGTGTTCACTAATCAATGATTCTAATTATTTATGATGTCCATTTATATTTCCAACTCCTCAATGTACTCAAATGGAGCCAAAGCAATGCATTTTTAGAGCAAACACAACTGCTGCCAGTTCCAAGTCATGGGTTGCATAATTTTGCTCGTGAATCTTCAATTGGCGAGAGGCGTAAGCCACCACCTTACTATCTTGCATAAGGACACATCCTAACCCCACTAGAGATGCATCACTGAAGACCCACGAATCCTTCATTGCCATTTGGTATAGTCAAAACTGGTGCAGTAGTTAAACTCTTCTTCAAAGATTGGAAACTCTCCTCACACTTGTCACTCCATACATAGGGTTTCCCTTGTATATCCAAGGATAGGTTAGTCACTCCAGGTACTAGGTCAATGGCAAACTCCACTGCCCACTTAGGAGGCAACCCTGGAAGTTCGTCTGGCAATACACATATTCCCGGACTGAATCCTCCCCCTAAACCAAATTGGCAAATGCCAGTGCTTTCTTCTGGACAACTGACTCAGGAAAATATTGTCCATTGAAAGCTGTTACAAATTCCGCCCAAGGAATGGACGAAATCTCCCGTTGATGGAAGGCAGTCTTCTCCATGGACTTCCACCAATAGGATGCTTCCTCCTGAAGCATGCATGTCGCCAACCTCACTTGATGGGGATGAGGCACAGAGAGAGCTCTAAATGCTTTCTCAGTAATGTCCAACCAGCTCTCCGCCTTCATTGGATCAGTCCCTCCAATGAATACCTCAGCTCCGTTCTTCCGGAATTTATCTACAGTGTATCGATCACTGTCATCCCCATCTGGCAGTACCACTTGTCGGACTACCGGTGGCACCGGGTTTGGAAGTTCTCCTCGCTCGCCCGGGTCAGCTATTCCTACCCGCTCTTGGGCGCTCCCCTGATCCCCATTTGGGACGTTACTAGGACCCGCAGCCGAATTTGGAACTCCATTCCCCATTACCAATCCCGGTAACCTCTGCACCATGTTCTGAACCACAGAACTGGTATTTTCTGACGCCTGCGCTAGTCCCTGTATGGCCGTCAAAATTTGGCCTAACACACTCTCCAGGTTTGTGTCCGACTGCGCAGCTTGGCTCGACTTCCTTCGGGTGCCTGCCATCTAAAATTTATTCCGTTATGGTTCATTAATTTTTTTTTCAATGATTACTTAGGTTTATTAGGGAGTCCACTAATTCCCTAATGACATACCCTATTGGAGAAAAATAAAATATTAGACTCTTCAACAAGGTACTTGAGTCATAAGATGTGAGCTTTTGGGAAACCGTGCTCTGATACCACCTGTAACGACCCGCCTTTTTCACGATATTGTGGGCCTAACTGGCTAGGTGTTACTCAAAAGTAAAGTAATTATGTCAAACATTTTTTATAAATAATAACATATATAAAGATCCCACAGTCTTGGACCGTTTCCCAGCAGCCACACTTATTTCTCAATTAAATAAAAAAAGGAGTCCTCATATTTATTTTGCTCCATACTCTGGATGTCAATCACCTAATCTCGTATCTGCACACCTGCGGAGGCAATTCCGCGTTAGTGATTACAACACTAAGTAGTATAATAGATAAAACAAAACATGTACATTCCACTATTTCCTTATGTTTATTTTAATATGCGGTGGAGCGATTCCGCTATACTCCAAAACAATGCGGAGGAGGTATCCGCTGTGATCCGCACACCCCAGCCGTAGCCTTTTTTGTGGGGAGGCTACCACTACCGTCTCCAGTGCCAGTGCCTCGCACACCCCGGCCGTAGCCTTTTTGTGGGGTAGCTATCACTGCACTCAGGTGATTGCTATGCCCCGTTTGTGGGGAAGCTCTCACTACCAATTCTAGTGCCAGTGCCTTGCACACCCCGGCCGTAGCCTTTTTATGGGGAGGCTATCACTGCACTCCAGTGCCAATGCCTTGCACACCCCGGCCGTAGCCTTTTTGTGGGGCGGCTATCACTGCACTCAGGTGATTGCTATGCCCCGTTTGTGGGGAAGCTCTCACTGCCAACTCTAGTGCCAGTGCCTCACACACCCCGGCCGTAGCCTTTTTATGGGGCGGCTATCACTGCACTCCAGTGCCAGTGCCTCACACACCCCGGCCGTAGCCTTTTTATGGGGCGGCTATCACTGCACTCCAGTGCGATGGAGGAATCGTTGTGCCTCACTCACCCCGGCCGTAGCCTTTTTATGGGGTGGCTATCACTACTCCAAAACAATGTCGATGCATTACAAAATTCACGCACATAACACGACCCAGTGTCGGACTGAGTCAATTCATTGACCCCGGTTGCACTCGGTGCATGGTAGTCGAATCTGGGCTCAGGCCGACCTAGGCTACCAACAAGGAAAATACGATGTTCTACCTATTATACGTACCTGACTTGTGGGTTCGTCCGACTGTAATCCACTAACCCTAATATGAATGAGGGCATAAAATTATACATTAGTATAATTTTACTCGCGTCGAAAATGCACGCAACTAAATATTTAATATATGCCACATTAATTAATTTATTTAATTCAATAAGGTTCAACACTTCTTTATTTAATTAATTATGCTATCTCGTGATTTCTACACGATTATCTTTTATTGATCCATTATTTTACTTTACGAATTTATTATAAGAATAATCGTTTTATTTATCAAATATAAATTTTATATGCTAAAGGTGGAGTCTTTATTAAATATTCCTCATAACTCTTCAATTTAAGTTAATCGCTTTTAATAAGCCGATTAATTAATTACCGTTTATCCTGATCGAAATTTATTAATTTCATGTAATAATTTATAAATTTATTATTTTGACCACTTAACTCGTATCCCTTTAAATTAATTATTTTAATGATTTTAATACGAGTTGGTATTATTATTATGATTTTTAACTCAACCCGTATCGAGTCAAACAGAAATTACAAAACTGCCATCCTTCTTCTTCTTCTTCTTCTTCTTTCCCGTCAGTCTACCCAAAACCAGTCTTCTTCTTCTTTCCCGTCAGCCTTTCTCTTCTCCACCCAAAACCACTCCAACCTCTTCTCCTTCGACCCAAATCCAGATCATGTCCTTCACCAATTGTTTCCCTTCCCTAGCAATCCAATTGGCAGCAACTATCCAGGGCGACCTTGTTCTGCACCACCAAGGCGACTAACCAGCAGCCATGGCGACCTCGACCTGCTGCTATGGCGACTCCGACGTGGCCAGCAGCACCGCCCAAGGCGACCCCTTCTTCCCGCACAACAACCCAACGCCCAGAAGAAGAGAAACACTACACTGCTGCGTGTTATATGCAACTGTTTGTGACACAATCGCCATGGTGCTGTTGCTGCAATTCAGCAGGACGTGCTACCATCCTTGGCCATAAATTCTATGAAATCTAACTTATAATTACTACAACATGCATAAGGACGTTGATGCAGCAACTGATCAGCAAAAGATTATGACTTGTCGCTGTAATTAATCACAAGCAACCAAGAATTGCTGCACGACAGCAATTTACATTCCTGGGTAGATTTCTGGTTCTAGTCCAGTTTAATTCTCCTTTTTCTTGTTGATTTCAGGTTTTAGTTTCCATGATTATCTAGTTTATTATAATTTTTATCATATGTATGCATGCAAACTAAGAAGAAGAGAGGAAGAAACTTACCAGAACAAGGGGAAACCGGCGTCTGTCCAAAGAGACTTATGTGAATGACGCCCCCTCCTTCTCCTTATATAATGAAAGAAGGCCTAGGGTATATGAAAACACACTTCGTTGCCGGGTAAATGGGTAAGTTATACAGTTCACTTTACTAGTTTAAACGGTTAAATGGTATGGTTTACTTAACCGGGTAAAAATACTTAACCGGTTAACTAATACTTTCCACTTGACCGGGTAATTAATAATTAACCGGGTAGCGGGTAAATAATTTAAATAAATTCATGGATACCAACGTTCGATCCCACCGCGTCGAATATATATATATATATTATAAATAAAATTTCCGGGTCTTTACAAAACTCGCAATAAAGCTTAAAAAAAATAATTATTTTAGTTGGTTATAGGATAAAGTTACTAAACTAATTAGTTCTTGGACGAAGTCGATATGGACATAAATAATAAAAAAATACAGTTATGAGAAACTTTCGATAATTAATCGGCGTAATAAAAGCAATTAAATTAAATCGGACTGTTATAAATGATTAATAAATAAAGATGTTACCTTTACCATATTAAATTTAATACTAGGTAAATAAAGTGATTATTTGAATAACGAGTCAGTAATGTAGAAAATAAGTTATTAAACTCTAGTCGGGTAGCAATCACTCGCCTCGAACCTAAATAACATAATAGAAATAAATAAAGTTTGAAACTTTATAGAGTCAAATAATTTAAAATAAATGTATTAATAATACTTATGAATTAAAATAATACAAATTATTTTAAATAATTTAATTGAACAACTTAATTAATTAAATATTGTAAGTAATAGTAGCGATTAAAAAAATTATAACCGAAGGAAAATATACTATAATAGTAATTCAATATTTGGGTATAAGTTGAAAATTATTTTATTATTTGTTACGTGTTAATTATGATCTAGATTATTAATGTAAAGTAGGATTTAAATAATTATGTGACATGGATAGTGAAATTTTAATATTGTTGAAATTTAATAGTGATATATATATATATATATTTATATTAGTCATTTAGTTGCACGCATTTCAACTCGAATAAAATTATACATATGTATAATTTTATGTCCTCGTTCAGATTAACATCATTGGTCACAGCTGCAAGTTCGAAATATCCAGGTCTATAAAATTATTTAAAATGTTGTATTTTCCCTTGTGGATAACCTGGTCAGCCTGAGCCCAGATTCGACCACCATGCACTGAGTGCAACCGGGGTGAAGAAATTGACTCAATCTAATAGGGGTATGCCCCTCATAATCAAATAATGGATATGATGGACTGACCCATCAGCCAATAAATTGGACATGGTGGATTGGACTCGCCAGCTAATTACGGACACGGTGGATTGGACCCACCAGCCGATAACGGACGTGGAGGATTGGACTCACCAGCCGATAATGGACATGATGGACTGACCCATCAGCCAATAAATTGGACATGGAGGATTGGACTCGCCAATTAATTATGGACATAGTGGATTGGACCCACCAGCTGATAACGGACATGGCAGATTGGACTCGCCAGCCAGTAATGGACATGATACACTGACCCATCAGCCAATAAATTGGACATGGCGGATTGGACTCGCCAACCAATTACGGACATGGTGGACTAACCCATCAGCCAATAGATCGATATGGTGGACCGAGCTATGTAACGACCCAGCCCAAAGTGCAACGTAATGGGCTAAGTCATCTCTTTAAAATGGGTACCCCGGAAGTTAAACATCTCTAGTCCATTCCCACTTATAAACAAGATCTTCTCCCAGTAGGTATTAGATGTGGGACTAAATTGACGGATCTCACAATCCACCCACCTTAGGAAATTTCGTCCCCGAAATGCCTATTCTTGGCCCGTTGCTAGCCCCAGCCCACGTCCTTTCTGGCCCGTGACCGGCAGCCTAGCAAACGTTTCTAGTCTTGGCCCGTTGCTATCCCCAGCCCGCGACCTTTTTTTGGCCCGTGACCGGCAGCCTAGCCAACGTCCCTAGTCCATCCCACCATCTAACACGGAACCAGATCGGCTCTGATACAATTTGTAACGACCCAGCCCAAAGTGCAACGTAATGGGCTAAGTCATTTCTTTAAAATGGGTACCCCGGAAGTTAAAGATCTATAGTCCATTCCCACTTATAAGTAGGATCTTCTCCCAGTAGGTATTAGATGTGGAACTAAGTTGAGGGATCTCACAATCCACCGACCTTAGGAAATTTCGTCCCCGAAATGCCTATTCTTGGCCCGTTGCTAGCCCTAGCCCACGTCCTTTCTGGCCCATGACCGGCAGCCTAGCCAACGTTTCTAGTCTTGGCCCGTTGCTAGCCCCAGCCCACGACCTTTTGGCCCATGACCGGCAGCCTAGCCAACGTCCCTAGTCCATCCCACCATCTAACACGGAACCAGTTCGGCTCTGATACCATTTGTAACGACCCAGCCCAAAGTGCAATGTAATCAGCTAAGTCATCTCTTTAAAATGGGTACCCCAGAAGTTGAAGATCTCTAGTCCATTCCCACTTATAAACAGGATCTTCTCCCAGTAGGTATTAGATGTGGGACTAAGTTGAGGGATCTCACAATCCACCCACCTTAGGAAATTTTGTCCCCGAAATGCCTATTCTTGGCCCGTTGCTAGCCCCAGCCCACGTCCTTTCTGGCCCGTGACCGGAAGCCCAGCCAACGTTTCTAGTCTTGGCCCGTTGCTAGCCCCAGCCCACGACCTTTTTGGCCCATGACCGGCAGCCTAGCCAACGTCCCTAGTCCATCCCACCATCTAACACGGAACCAGTTCGGCTTTGATACCATTTGTAACGACCCAGCCCAAAGTGCAACGTAATCAGCTAAGTCATCTCTTTAAAATGGGTACCCCAGAAGTTAAAGATCTCTAGTCCATTCCCACTTATAAACAGGATCTTCTCCCAGTAGGTATTAGATGTGGGACTAAGTTGAGGGATCTCACAATCCACCCACCTTAGGAAATTTCGTCCCCGAAATGCCTATTCTTGGCCCGTTGCTAGCCCCAGCCCACGTCCTTTCTGGCCCATGACCGGCAGCCTAGCCAACGTCCCTAGTCCATCCCACCATCTAACACGGAACCAGGTCGGTTCTGATACCATTTGTAATGACCCAGCCCAAAGTGCAACGTAATGGGCTAAGTCATTTCTTTAAAATGGGTACCCCGAAAGTTAAGGATCTCTTTAGTCCATTCCCACTTATAAACAGGATCTTCTCCCAGTAGGTATTAGATGTGGGACTAAGTTGAGGGATATCACAAGCTAACTAATGGACATGGTGGATTGGACTCACCAGCTGATAATGAACATGGCGGATTGGACTCGCTAGCCGGTAACGTACATGATGGAATGACTCATCAGGCAATTGACAGACATGGTGGACTGACCCATCAGCCCACTAATGGACATGGTGGACTAAACCATCGGCTAATAAATGGACATGTTGGAATGGTCGCAAGTGCCAATGTTATTGATAATGATAGGGAGTTTATGAACTTGTTTTATTTAATTATACGGTTTAGTGGTTAATCACTAACGCGGAATTGCCTCCGCAGGTTAGCAGCTGGACCTAAAGACTAAGAGACGATAGGGTGGTTTTTCTACCAATGCAGGTGGTGAACGGTTAATAAGCGGACTTCTCTTTTACTTTTCTTGTGTTATAAATGTGGCTATGGTAAACGGTTCAATACTGTGGGATAATTACTTCATGCATTGTAATTTTAAAATAAGTTCTTTTGAGTTAGAAATACTTGACTTATTTGCTTTATATTATTTATGAAACCTTTTAAGTAACAGCTGGTCCGGTTACGATTGGTCGTTATAGGGTTGGTTTTTGTTAAATTTTGAGTAACACCCAGCCAGCAAGGCCCACAATATCGTGAAAAATGGCGGGTCGTTACAAGTGGTATCAGGGCACGGTTTCCCACAAGCTCACATTTTATGACTCAAGTACCTTGTTGAAAAATCCAATTATTATTTTTCCCATTGTGTGTGTTATTAATTAACAAATTCATTCGCTAATATACCTAAGTCATAATCGGGAAGAAAAAAACATATTAATGAACCGTGATGGTTCAACGTTTCACATGGCAGGCACCCATAGACAGTCAAGCCTACCTGCGCAGTCAAATTCGAACACAAAGAATGTGTTGGCCTAGATCCTGACGGCCATATAGAGACTAGCGCAGGCTTCAAAAAATACAAATTCTATGGTTCAGAATATTTTTCAGCAGTTACTGGGAGTGGTAGCAGGGAATGGAGCCTCAAACTCGGCAGCGGGTCCTAGTAATGACCCAGATGGTGATCAGGAGAGTGCCCAATGGTGGGCAAGGTTATCTGACCTGGGCGAGCGAGTGGAGCTTCCAAACCTAGTGCCACTGGTAGTCCGACAAGTGGTGCCGCCAGCTGTGGATGATAGTGATTGCTACACTGTGGAAAAATTTAGAAAGAGTAAAGCTGAGGTATTTATTGGAGGGGTCAATCCAATGAAGGCAGAGAGCTAGATTGATATTACCAAAAAAGAGTTTAGAGCTCTGTCTATGCCCCATCGCCATCAAGTGAGATTGGCAACATGCATGCTTCAAGAGGAAGCATCTTATTGGTGGAAATCCATGGAGAAAACCACTTTCCATCGATGTGAGATTTCCTCCATCGCGTGGGCAGAATTGTGGCAGCTTTCAATGGACAATATTTTCTAGTGCCCGTTGTCCAGAAGAAAGCACCGGTGTTTGCCAATTTGGTTCAGGGGGAGGATTTAGTCCAGAAATATGTGTATTCCCAGACGAACTTCCACGGTTACCTCCTAAGCGGGGAGTAGTGTTTGCCATTGACCTAGCACCTGGGGTGACACCAATTTCCAAAGCACCTGTCTCTTACTCTTCAAGTTCTGAGAGAACATCAACTGTTCGCCAAGCTCTCAAAGTGTGACTTCTGGTTGAGGGAGGTAAATTTCCTTGGTCATGTGGTCTCAAAGGCTGGAATTGCAGTGGATCCATCAAAAGTGAAAGCAGTCATTGATTGGCCACAACCTAAGTCAGTCACTGATATCAGAAGCTTCCTTGGTTTGGCGGGTTACTATAGGAAATTCATTAAAGACTTTTCCTTAGTAGCATCGCCGATGACCAAACTCACAAGGAAGGGGGTCAGGTTTGAATGGAGTAGTAAGTGTGAGGAGAGTTTTCAGTCTCTAAAGAAGAGTTTAACAACTGCACTAGTCTTGACCCTGCCAAATGGTAATGAAGGATTCGTAGTCTTTAGTGATGCGTCTCGGTTGGGTTTAGGATGCGTCCTTATGCAAGAAGGTAAGGTAGTGGCCTATGCCTCTCGTCAATTGAAGATTCATGAGCAAAATTATGCAACCCATGACTTGGAACTGGCAGCAGTGGTTTTTGCCCTAAAGATTTGGAGGCACTACTTGTATGGAGCCCAGTTCGAAGTCTTCACTGACCATCAGAGTTTGAAGTATATCTTCACCCAGAATGACCTTAACCTTCGACAGAGGCGGTGGATGGAATATCTGAAGGACTACGACTTCCAAATCTTATACCATCCAGGGAAAGCGAATGTGGTAGCCGATGCGTTGAGTCGGAAGGGCAAAGTGGACAAAAGTCAACAGTTAGCTAGACTTTGGGCCATGTCAGCAGAAGTGGTAGCTATCAACCCGGTGGAGCAACTAACAGGCTTATTGGCAAATTTGGTTGTTTCCAATGATTTAGTTGATCGTGTTAAGCTAGCACAAATGGGTGATGAGGAGCTAAATAAAATGTTGGACAAGATTCCTGACATTGTAGTTGATTCAAATAGTGTGATCAGATTTAGAGGACGGTTGTGTGTACCCAAGGATAATGCACTGAGGCGGGATATTTTGGAGGAGGCTCATCGCTCAAAGTTCTCGATACACCCTGGAGTTACTAAAATGTATCAGGATTTAAAGCGAACCTACTGGTGGATTGGGATGAAGAGGGATGTTGTGAATTTTGTCTCTAAGTGTCAGACTTGCCAACAGATCAAAGCCCAACATCAACTACCTGGAGGACTATTACAACCTTTAGAAATACCATCGTGGAAATGGGAGTGTGTCACATGCGATTTTATTTCAAAGCTCCCAAGAACTCAAAAGAAGCATGACTCCATATGGGTAGTTGTGGACCGACTAACTAAGGTAGCTCACTTCATCCCCACGAAATCAATGAGAACGGCAGAATACCTGGCAGGATTATATGTTGACAATATTGTCAAATTGCATGGGATTCCAAAGGAGATAGTCTCCGACCGCGATCCCCTATTCACCTCACATTTCTGGGAAGCTTTCCAAAAAGCCATGGGAACTCAGATTAAGTTGAGTACAGCATATCATCCCCAAACTGATGGTCAGAGTGAGAGGACTATTCAAACTTTGGAAGATTTGTTAAGAGCTTGCATTCTTGACTGGGGGGTGACTGGGAGAAACACTTAGCCTTGGCTGAATTCACCTACAATAACTCTTACCAAGCCAGTATAGGGATGGCACCATTTGAAGCCTTATATGGTAGGCCCTGTAGATCTCCATCGTGTTGGCTGGAGTCTACCGAAGCAGTTATAGTCGGGCCAGAGATGGTGAGGGAAGCAACTGAAAAGGTGAAACTCATTCAGCAAAGACTTAAGGCAGCTCAGGATCGACAAAAGAGTTATGCTGATACTCGAAGGAAGGACCTAGAGTTCCAAGTTGGGGAGTTTGTGTACCTAAAGACATCTCCTACGAAGGGGGTGATCAGATTTAAAATATCAGGGAAGTTGAAGCCAAGATTCATAGGACCGTTTCCAATCCTGGATCGAGTTGGGAATTGTGCATATAGATTAGCATTGCCCCCAAGCCTTGCTGGAGTACACAATGTTTTCCATGTGTCAATGCTAAAGAAGTATGTACGGGATGAGGATCATATCATCACAAATTTTGAAGACTTAGAGCTACAATCAAATTTAACTTACGAGGAAAAGCCGATCCGCATCCTGGCAAGAGAAATAAAGACACTAAGGAACAAGGAAATTCCTTTGGTAAAAGTATTGTGGAAAAATCAGGGGTCAGAAGAAGCTACATGGGAGACTGAACAAGAAATGGTAAGGAAATACCCTAGCCTATTTGTGGCATAGGAGTTTTATAATTGTAGCGGCATGAACCGATCCCAAAGAAATAAATAAAGTTAATCATAATTGTTCTGTTGCTTGTTATGATATTTCGGGGACGAAATATTTCCAAGTTGGGGAGATTGTAAAGACCGTGGGAAAAAAATTTTTTTAATATATTCGACTCGGGCAGGGAAGGATCGAACGTTAGAGAATTAATATTAATTATATTATATTCTCTACCCGGTTAAGTCTACCCGGTTAAATATTTTATTCTTTACCCGGTTACCCGGTTAAAGGAATTAAATACGGGTGTTAGTGTGTTTCCACAAACCCTAGCCGTCATTTCATTTATAAAGGACGTCCTCCACCCTAGCCTTCATTCGCATTCTCTTCTCCTCTTCGTTGCCGGCGTGTCTTCTCCCTTGCTTAGGTATTCCTATCTCCCTCTTCTTAATTTTCTTGCATGCATATTTTAATTTGATAATAAGTTTTATAATCATGAGGATTAAAAGTTTAAAATCAATAAGAAAACAAATATAATTTTACACCGGAGAAATTGCCGACGAGTTTCCCCTGTTCGGCGAGATGGGCAAGCACGGGCAAGCCCCGTCGGGAATCAGTGGCGACGACCGTTCCGACGTCGGAAGATGATCCAACTCTCTTCGTCGATCAGTATAGGGTTGATCTCACGGCTGTGGATGCTGGCCTAGGGTGTAAAAACCACGATTCGAGTTAGGGTTTTATATTTAGAACCGGTCGGGTCGACCATTATTTTTCTAGTCGAGTCAGTTTCAGAGCACGTGTACTGCGCCAACGCCGGTCTCGTGTATGAGCCATGAGGGTCATGTGTACCCGAGTATATGATGATAACGTCATGAACACAGCAGAAAAGAATGAGTTATCAAAATATATGAGAGTATGCAGTTCATTTTTTTATTATGACATATAATGGGTCGTAAAATTAGTTTTGGCCGTTGTTAAGGGTTTAAAATATATAATATCTACTCATGTTTTTAATATGATTTTGTACTTCTCAGGTATAAACATTATTAATTAAGTAATATTTTACTTTATTATTTTAGTTAATTAATATTTTATTATATATGCTTAACTTTGATGTTTTAATGCAGAAAAAGATGAATAAATTAAGCTTTGGATTTGATTGGTCATGACACTTGGCGCCACCCAATGGCTACAATGTATGGTGTTCAATGGAGTCGAACAGTTGGAAACTTAAAGGGACATTATAATTAATTAGATTACGTCGATTTGTGAACACCCTCTTCGAATTCTTGTATCTCCACTTCTATATAAAGGGGTGGTCATTTGTTGTTGATCATATCTCATCTCTTGGCTTCAGAGTGTAGTAGAAGTAGTAGTTTTAGTTTTTGTAATTTCTTTCTCTTTCATAATAAAAATTAGTTTCTTTTTTATATTGTTTTCTATTTTTATTATGGAGTAGTTTTATATTTCGTTCTAGAGAAGAATGGAACTTAACATGATTTAATTGAATTTATTTCAAGCTCTTACTCTTTTATTCAATCAAATTGTTTGAATTATCATATTCTTAATGCTAAGAATAGATTGATCACCTATTTCTTAGATCATGAGGTTTAATTAGATTTCGGGAGAAATTAATTAGATTAGTCATTGATAATTCATCATACGACGAGTCTTTTGACTTGTTTGTCGTTGTGGTCGGAAGATACACAACACCGTATGCGATTGTAAGGCAATTCTTAATGCATTATTTTGTTGATTAATCAATTATCACCGGGAGGTAGAAATTGAGGCAAAATAATAGAAGCATGAAGGAGCGGGAGCCACCATGTCATATAATTATCCTAGATCGACAATCTGAGGGAATAAAAGATAAGAGTAAGATTTGATGAAGATTAAATTCATGTTAAGGGAAATTCGACTCTAGAACGAGTTTTATAATTTTGACTTCGCTTTTAATTTAAAGTTATTACTTAGATTTAGTTAAGTTAGTTATTTTTGTTTTGTTCCTCATTTTATTTTCTTTAATTAATTATAGGAAATTCATCTCCCTGTGGGACGATACTCGATTTATCATTATATTACTTGTTTCGACCGTGTATACTTGCACGTCATTGAAAATAGTCTAACAAGTTTTTGGCAAAGAAAACCTTACACCCCCACACTTAAACTTTTGCACGTCCCGAGCAAAATATCATAACCAAGAAAATTTTACTACACAAAAATACTTAGTCCCCATTATGTTCTCATATGATTCTCAATCAAACCCTCAAGAGTCAACAAGATGTCAATCAAATATAGAAATTCCCTTTCATCAATCACATCCAAAAGAAAGCTCTCTGTGTGTATGTGATAGTCCATTGGCTTATCATTCTCATCTACAACCAAGAGAATACAATCAAGCACATGCTTAAATATGTTCACCTTTCGCTCCCATCTCCACTAATGTAGGCAATGCCAAATTAATGGAATCAATAGGTCTTTATAGGTTGTAACGGGGCCAGGGGCTAGGGACCAAAAATAGAATAGACAAGATAGAAAAATCAGAGGCTAATATGCACCCTAGAATTAAAAATCCTTTCTAAATCCTAACATACATGATTAGCAAATCCCCAAACACCGTATCAATATGACACAAACTTCCTTAAATGTAGTATCGACTTGACCCAATATAAGAATTAACTTTGCTTTGATTTTCCATTGACTACCTACTACTTTTTTTTCTTTTCTTTCAAACCAGTGGAAGACTATTGCTTCATCTTAGTGTTTACTGGTGGAGGATCATTGCCTCATCTTTTTTTCATTTTTTTTTCAATTTCTTCTTCTTTTTTCTTTTTTCTTTTTTCTTTTTTACAAAGCAAAGTACCAATAAAATCCACATTATCTTTTTAATCACCGCTCTATAACAAGAAATGCCTTCCCTCTATACTATTCAAAGTTTCATCCCTGTTAGAATTTAGAATGAATTCAAAACACTAGGGTGCTAGGACTCAAGCAGCAAGATATATTTTCAATAAAAAGGCCAAGGCTAAAATAAGGGTAATCAAACAAATATGTATAATAAAGGCCATGAAATTGTGTACAGAGGATAATTCATATTAGGTAGATCTGAGGTTTCCATAACTTTGAATCGTTGAGGCAAAATTGGTTGTGAATCTAATAATTGAACAATCTCATCCACATCAAATATCTTCTTCACAAAGAGAATTTATGGATTTATATAATGAGTTACTAAACTGATCCCCTTTGCATCCAAGTAAGCTAACCAATGTATTGAGTTCATTTTCGTTATTTGGTTTTTCATCTTTCTCTTTAACTTCATTAGGCTGAACTGGTTCCTGTAAAGTAATACCACTCTGAGTTGTTATAGCTTTGCAATGCTCTTGACCATCATTCCTTGGTTTTTCTGTTTGGCTAGGAAGTACACCCTTGGGTCGCTCACTTGGTTCCTTGTTTAATTGCACCATAACTTGTTGAATAAACTGTTGTTGTTGTTGTTGCTGATTCTGCATGAATTGTTGCATAGTCTGTTGCATGTTTTGTTGCATAGAATTGAACATTTGGATCAAATCCGGTTGTTGTGGTTGAAAAGAAAGTGAAGGGGGTTGATAATGCTGTGATGGTGGTGGTAGATTAGTGGGAACAACAGCCGGTCGTGGAGAGTTATTCTTTGAAAAATTGCGGATATTGCACCAGCCCACATTGTAGGTGTTGGAATAGGGATTGTTGTTCCTATTAACGTTGCCTACATAGTTAACTTGATCTATTATGCATTGACCTGTAAAATGTCCTTGTCCACACCATTCACACCTTGGTTCTACAGCCTTAACCTGTCTCTATATATTAAGAATTTGAACTTCATTAGTTAAAGCACTGACCTGAGCAGATAAAGTAGTAAGTGCATCTAATTCTAAAACTCCGGTAGTCCTCCATGAATGCATGGCTTCTTCCTCTATTGGTTCTTGTGCTCTTCTTCCAGCGGCACACAAGTTTCTTAAAGTCCTTTCAATCTTTGGATCACAAGAAGATGAAGGTGACCGCACTAATAAACAAATGATAATAAATAATTGAAGGAAGAAGACAATGATATAGTTTATTTTTTCCTTTTTTTAAAATATAATCAGATACTAAAATCTAGAAAAGAAAAGAAAAACACTCCAAATTCTAATCCTAAATTAATTAAGAAAATTTGATCTCCCCGGCAACGGCGCCAAAAACTTGTTCGAATAATTTTAGTGACATGCAAGTATACACGGTCGAAACAAGTAATATAATGATAAATCGAGTATCGTCCCACAGGGAGATGAATTTCCTATAATTAACTAAAGAAAATAAAATAAGGAGCAAAACAAAAATAACTAACTTAACTAAATCTAAGTAATAACTTTAAATTAAAAGCGAAGTCAAAATTATAAAACTCGTTCTAGAGTCGAATTTCCCTTAACATGAATTTAATCTTCATCAAATCTTACTCTTATCTTTTATTCCCTCGGATTGTCGATCTAGGATAATTATATGACATGGTGGCTCCCGCTCCTTCATGCTTCTATTATTTTGCCTCAATTTCTACCTCCCGGTGATAATTGATTAATCAACAAAATAATGCATTAAGATTTGCCTTACAATCGCATACGGTGTTGTGTATCTCCCGACCACAACGACAAACAAGTCAAAAGACTCGTCGTATGATGAATTATCAATGACTAATCTAATTAATTTCTCCCGAAATCTAATTAAACCTCGTGATCTAAGAATTAGGTGATCAATCTATTCTTAGCATTAAGAATATGATAATTCAAACAATTTGATTGAATAAAAGAGTAAGAGCTTGAAATAAATTCAATTAAATCATGTTAAGTTCCATTCTTCTCTAGAACGAAATAAAAACTACTCCATAATAAAAATAGAAAATAATATAAAAAAGAAACTAACTTTTATTACGAAAGAGAAAGAAATTACAAAAACTAAAACTACTACTTCTACTATAATCTGAAGCCAAGAGATGAGATATGATCAACAACAAATGACCACCCCTTTATATAGAAGTGGAGATACAAGAATTCGAAGAGGGTGTTCACAAATCGACGTAATCTAATTAATTATAATGTCCCTTTAAGTTTCCAACTGTTCGACTCCATTGAACACCATACATTGTAGCCATTGGTGGGGCCAAGTGTCATGACCAATCAAATCCAAAGCTTAATTTATTCATCTTTTTCTGCATTAAAACATCAAAGTTAAGCATATATAATAAAATATTAATTAACTAAAAAAATAAAGTAAAATATTACTTAATTAATAATGTTTATACCCGGAAATATAAAATCATATTAAAAACATGAGTAGATATTATATATTTTAAACCCATAACAGCCGTTTACCGCGTTAGGACGCGTTACGGGCATTTTGGGTGGGTTGATAGTTCTAGAGCACATCATTATGATTTTTTTGTTTTGTTTGATTTTATGGGATTTTCCCATATATTTTTGGAATTTTTTTACGGCTTAAATATTATTTCTAACTCGAGTCATAGACGAGTCAAGTAATATTTACGACTTTGCCACAACACACCCCCACGCGCGCCCTTCTATTCTTCCCCAAACCCTCGCCCCACGCCGCCGTTGTGGGCCTCGCTGCTGCCGCTGTCGGCTCCGCCCGGCCATCGATCGACGCCGCCCAGCTCGGCGACGACGTTGCGGTGCGGCCCCGACCAGGTTTGGCCCCCGTCGGACCACCACGACGCGAAGAAGCCACGCCGCGACGCCACGCCCGCGTTGTGCTTTCGCGCCGATTCCGCCGCCGACGACCAGCGCCACCGCGATTGGTCGGTCGCCTCAGCACCCTCAGCCTTCCAGCAACCTTCCCTGACTCGAACGGAGGCCATCGCCGCCGTGGTCGGCCGGATCTAGCTACCATCACCGCCGAGTCTGTTTTATGCATTTTCTGGCGAGCCGCCACCTCCATTGTGTAAAGACCCGGAAAAAAAAATATATATATATATATATATATATATATATATATATGTATATATTCGACGCGGTGGGATCGAACGTTGGTATCCATGAATTTATTTAAATTATTTACCCGCTACCCGGTTAATTATCAATTACCCGGTCAAGTGGAAGGTATTAGTTAACCGGTTAAGTATTTTTACCCGGTTAAGTAAACCATACCATTTAACCGTTTAAACTAGTAAAGTGAACCGTATCACTTACCCATTTACCCGGCAACGAAGTGTGTTTTCATAAACCCTAGGCCTTCTTTCATTTTATAAGGAGAAGGAGGGGGGCGTCATGCACATAAGCTCCTTGGACAAACGCCGGCTTCCCCATTGTTTTGGTAAGTTTCTTCCTCTCTTCTTCTTAGTTTGCATGCATACATATGATCAAAGATTATAATACAAGATAATCATGGAAACTAAGACCTGAAATCAACAAGAAAAAGGGAGGATGTAACTGGATTAGAACCAGGAATTCACCCACGAACATAAGTTGCTGCCGTGCAGCAATTCTTGTGTGTTTGTGATTAATTACAGCAACAAGTCATAATCTTTTGCTAATCAGTTGCTGCATCAACGTCCTTACTCATGTTGTAGTAATTAAAGGTGAGATTTCATAGAATTTACAGCCAAGAATGGTAGCACGTCCTGCTGAAATTGCCAAGGATGGTAGCACGTCCTGCTGAATTGCAGCAACAGCACCATGGCGTTTGTGTCACGACCAGTTGCATATACCATGCTGTAGGGTAGTGTTTCTCTTCTTCTGGGCGTTGGGTTGTTGTGCGGGAAGAAGGGGACGCGTGGGGCGGTGCTGCTGGCCACGTCTGAGTCGCCATAGCAGCAGGTCGAGGTCGCCATGGCTGCTGGTTCGTCGCTGTGGTGGTGCAGTCGCCCTTTGATTGTTGCTGCTAATTTGGTTGCTAGGAAAGGGAGACAATGGGTGAAGGATAGGATCTAGATTTTGGTCGAAAGAGAAGAGCTTGGTGCTGGTTTTGGGTGAAGAGAAGAATGGTGACGGGAAGAAGAAGAAGAAGAAGAAGAATGGCAGTTTTGTAATTTCGGGTTGACTCGATATGGGTTGAGTTAAAAATCATAATAATAATACCAACTCGTGTTAAAATCATTGAAATAATTAATTTAAAGGAATATGAGTTAAGTGGTCAAAATAATAAATTTATAAATTATTACATGAAATTAATAAATTTCGATCACGATAAACGGTAATTAATTAATCGGCTGATTAAAAGCAATTAACTTAAATTGAAGGGTTATGAGGAATATTTAATAGAGACTTCACCTTTATCATATAAAAGTTATATTTGATAAATAAAACGATTATTCTTATAATAAATTCGTAAAGTAAAATAATGGATCAATAAAAGATAATCGCGTAGAAATTACGCGATAGCATAATTAATTAAATAAAGAAGTGTTGAACCTTATCGAATTAAATAAATTAATTAATGTGGCATATATTAAATATTTAGTTGCATGCATTTTCGACGCGAGTAAAATTATACTAATGTATAATTTTATGCCCCGTTCATATTAGGGTTAGCGGATTACAGTCGGACGAACCCGCAAGTCAGGTACGTATAATAGGTAGAACATCGTATTTTCCTTGTTGGTAGCCTAGGTCGGCCTGAGCCCAGATTCGACCACCATGCACGAAGTGCAACCAGGGTTAAAGAATTGACTCAGTCCGACACTGGGTCGTGTTATGTGTGTGAATCTTGTGATGCATCGATATTGTTTTGGAGTAGTGATAGCCGCCCCATAAAAAGGCTACGGCCAGGGTGAGTGAGGCACAGCGATTCCTCCATCGCACTAGAGTGCAGTGATTGCCGCCCCATAAAAAGGCTACGGCCGGGGTGTGTGAGGCACTGGCACTGAGTGCAGTGATAGCCGCCCCATAAAAAGGCTACGGCCGGGGTGTGTGAGGCACTGGCACTAGAGTTGGCAGTGAGAGCTTCCCCACAAACGGGGCATAGCGATCACCTGAGTGCAGTGATAGCCGCCCCACAAAAAGGCTACGGCCGGGGTGTGCAAGGCATTGGCACTGGAGTGCAGTGATAGCCTCCCCATAAAAAGGCTACGGCCGGGGTGTGCGAGGCACTGGCACTAGAATTGGTAGTGAGAGCTTCCCCACAAACGGGGCATAGCAATCACCCGAGTGCAGTGATAGCTACCCCACAAAAAGGCTACGGCCGGGGTGTGCGAGGCACTGGCACTGGAGACGGTAGTGGTAGCCTCCCCATAAAAAGGCTACGGCCGGGGTGTGCGGATCACAGCGGACACCTCCTCCGCATTGTTTTGGAGTATAGCGGAATCGCTCCACCGCATATTAAAATAAATATATGAAAATGGTGGAATGTACTTGTTTGTTTTATCTATTATACTACTTAGTGTTGTAATCACTAACGCGGAATTGCCTCCGCAGGTGTGCAGATCCGAGATTAGATGATTGACAACTAGAGCATGGAGCAAAGTAATATGAGGACTCCTTTTTGTTATTTAATTGAGGAATAAGTGTGGCTGCTGGGAAACGGTCCAAGACTGTGGGATTTTATTATAAGTTATGATTTCTAATAATGTTTGACATAATTGCTTTAATTTTGAGTAACACCTAGCCAGTTAGGCCCACAATATTATCATGAAAAATGGCGGGTCGTTACACATTGGCTACGTCGACCTCGTAGATGAGTCGGGCTCGCCGAGCTGGTTCCAAGGGTACCCAACACGACCACTTTCCGGCCAGTAGACGCCGCCGGCGATTGTCGCCGGAAAACCACCAGAAGCCGCCGGAAAACCGCCAAGTCAGACTGCTACGGAAAACCGCCGGAAAATCGGAATTTCTGGAATTCGTTGGGATTCACCGGATCTTCCGCGGAGCTCACCCAGTGAGACTCGATCGAACGTCGGACGCCGATGAGCACCGAATTGGAGCTCCGAGACGCGCGACGAAGCCCTAACCGTCGCCGATTGCCGACGACGTGAGGTATAATTACCTCCGATTTGATTAGTTAAAATTGATGATGATTGTTAGCATAGCATGCTAGGATTGAGTAGTTGTCATGATGAATATTAGCATAGTATGCTAGATTTGATTAACTGTTATGAAGTGATAAGTTATGAGTGAATGGATGATTGATATGATTTGAGGAATTGCGAATGAGTAGTAAGTGATCTAATGAAGTAAAGTAAATGTGAGTATGATAGATTGTAGTATAGATGTAACTTAGAGAAAAATACAGTAAAATTGTTATGAATAGGATGAGTTAGAATTATTTTTCATATTTATAATTATTTGATTGTTGATTGATTTTGTGTTTGATTGTGTTGAGTTTGATGCATCATTTAGTTAGCGGGCGTTAGTATTTAGTTTTGATGTGTAGGTACGGAGTAGGAGCTCGCCGCCTAGGCGCGATGACACGCTTGGAGCTTCTACCAGGTCCGTTTAGGACTCGTCTGTTTTACTCTTTTCTATTGTATGTTTGTTTTATTGCCTACAGGACGGGTTAAGTGGCGTTTTATCGGATCCCACTTAACTCGGGCCATTTAACCGAATAGTTTTCCGGATTAATAACCCCTCGAGGATGAGATCCCTCGAGGATGATTTCGAAAACAAGATCCACCACAAGTTGCCTTCGGGCCTATTATATAAATCCCTACCCAAGCCCTATATATATGTAGTTTTCGCGTTTTCAGTGAGACGAGAGATGGAGAAATCGACTGCACGTACCATGCAGAGGATGCCGTGACAGTCAAAGCGGGCTCTGGATTAGTGCCAGCGGACTGTTCCATTCCCGAGGGATCCTGACAACTCCGCGTTTGAGTTCCTCACACCCGGAGAACGTGGAGGTTTACGGGTACTGTTTAGTACAGCGCATGTCCGGACTTGTGGTTCAAAGGGTACTAAAGGCGACTGCCTGAGAGTACTCGGCCTTCGTGCTCAAGGCCAGGAGAAATATGGAGGTAAGGAGAGGGCTTAGGATAAAGTTTCACGAGAAGTACTGAAAAAGAAGTGCCGAGAGCGGCACAGTACCAGCAGCAGATCAGTATGTTCGGGATGCTACCGGGTCTGCAGCCCAGTGGCTCCTCAGTAGTGCCCTTCAGAGTGTTCACGTGGAGTATATGATGTTTTCTTTCATATGAGAGTTTGCTCTCATAGCCAGCTTGTTATAGTTATTTTATTTTCCGGACCAGTAACACTTGTTACTGACGTGTTTTTATACTATATGTAGGTAATAATCACGAGTTGGAGGAGCCAGCTTGGACGGAGGAGCAATGAGGTCTTGTACACACACACATGTGTAGATTTCTAAATGTTTAATATTTGTTTTATTATGTTATTATATTGTGAATGACATGTTCAAATGCATGAGACATGATAGAATGTGAAATGATCAGAGTAGCGCAACAAAAGTGTGATGGGTTAGGACCAAAGTTCAGAGAATGATGAATATAATAGATTAGAAGTCTGTGTGAATGCTATCGTTGCTATACGTATATATGTTTGAATATATGATTTTGACAGGGTGGCCCCTAATTGCATTTTTAGGGGAAATTCTGTCCCTTTCGTTTTATAATTTTCACTAATTTTGATTGTAATTGTGTTGGTGTGAAATTTGGTTGCATGTCATCCATGTAGTATCATGTTAGGGTTTTATGAATTTATCCATGCATATGACAAGTCGTATCTTACATCTTAAGACGCCGAGATTGGATCCGTATGAGTTAGGTTCGGGTTAGCCGACCTAACCGGGGCTTGTAACATGCCGGTTCGGTTCACGAGTGTGAACCGGATTTGGGGTGTTACAGACATTGGTATCAGAGCCACTCTCGGCCGATTAAGATGTATGATACTTTTATAGGTGATGTGTGTGCAAAGACTGCTCCGAGTCCAGCTGGCAGGTATGTTTTCGTATATTTTCTTTACATGCAGATTTTCTTCATAAGTTGTTTGGATAGCAGTGTATTCAAGACTTGATCAGAATTATGTGGAACTGACCTTAGTTGAGTTGACATGTCATTTCTATGGGATAATATCAGATTGTTGGTAAGTTAGATGTGAGCAGGGCATGTTGTAATGCTGGTAGAGGTAGAAAGGGTATAAGGTTCTCATCTTATACCAGATTCGGATGTCAGTAGATGTTAGCAGGACTTTGACAGGCTTGTCATGATGGGCTTAGAGACCCACTAATTCTGTCCATCGCATAAGAGATTTGGATGAATTGGATGTTGACCAGGTGTCCGTCCTTTGTATGTCACCACATTAGTCCTACTTCCAGGGAACGTGGTGTGCATAATGGGAAGGAGCTTGAAGTGGGTAGATAACTTGAGAGGGACCACTTCTAGAAAATAGTAGTGAATGAGGATGAGTAGTGAGACGTAGGCTTGGACATAACAAGGAAAAGACCAGGACCACCAGTGCCTACGAGATCAGACATTTGACGAGATTCTACCAAAGATAAGGCACCAGATTAGTGATTGCCGTTTGAGGGCTAGTCAGCACTGATAGAAGCAGCCACTCTAAATTTCAGGAGATCAGAGTGGGGTTTAGCATAGGTTGACCATCATATGTGTCAGCATCATGATCCAAACCCCTCTGGATCAGACACGCATGATTGGACAACCTGAACCGAGTTAATAGCAGCCAAGATATGGCAGAGATAGTAGTAGATTTACGATGCATATGAGTAGGATTAGATATTTCTGCATCTAGGTAGTGCACAACCGCCGACCGAGTGCACAACCACCGACCGAGTGCACAACCACCGACCGAGTGCACAACCGCCGACCGAGTTGCACAACCACCGACCAAGTCGCACAACCACCGTCCGAGGCGCACAATCTCACTACCACTGACCGCAGATGCACTACCGCCGTCCGTGTATTGCTCATCCACCGACCGAGTAGATTAGTTAAGGTTTAGTAGGACTAGAGTTTGAGGAACAAGGAATAGTTACAGTGAAGTCAGCAGAATAGAAAAGAGTTAAGGAAAACTGAGGTTATTTGGATGAGATGGCATAGGATCCGACTTCACAGCTCTCTTGCAATCATTGTCTTGACCTAACACCCTTGGGTCAGATGTATATTGCAAGATGACCCCATCAGGCACTGTTAGTTACAGTCTCATAGAGATGCGTATGGACAGATTCATGGAACATGACAGTATGACCTCCAGATGGGCGGTCACAATGATTAGATTGTACAGACTGTATGATGGGGCATCCATGGGCCACAATTGGCATACACAAACAAGATGGTTAGTAGATGATCACACGTGTAGTTTAACCCATTTAGCGATTGGCCAGCCAGCGATAGGAGGTTGACTTAGTATGGGGCATAGATAGAGGGTTCAGCGAGAGTGTTTTCCAGAGAGATAGTGATTCCCTTGTGTTTCGCCAACACGATTAGGTCCTCACCTTGAGACCATAGGATTGAGCCTTGCCCTGAGTATAGAAGTACCTTCATGGTACTGATTAGGGTTTACAGTGCAGGTAGATGTTTGCAGACCGATCTTCCGATGAGGATTTCACCCCAGCAGGGAGCAATGTAGACAGAGACTTCAGATAGCACAGACCATGCTGACCAGACGAGTGATATCAGTGTATGCTCATCTTCATTGATAGCCTTGCTTGAGAGTCTACCACAGTGGTAGTAGTCATGTGAGTCAAGATTAGTACTACAAATCGGTACGGGACGGCAGGTCACACACCACTGAAGAGCGGACGAGACACGCGTCAAACCTCATTATGAGTCCCCGTAGACTTGAGGGGAGACAGTGGTTCTTTGGGTCGTTTGAACCCCGCCCGTTTAGAAGTGCGTGACTAGTACAGTATCGAGAAACATGTGCCTACTGTTAGCTGATTAAACTAGAGCCACTTAGGAGCCGTTTTTGAGATTTGTCATTGATTGACTATTCCACAGACTGATCACCTGTGGCATAGTAAATCATGGTGATCTTAGAGACAAGTCCATAGACCTACCAATATTTTGGGCCACCCAGTATGCTACATAGGGATTTTATCTCCCCTACTATTTGCATGAGACCTTAACCTTACCATAGATAAGAGTTGTGCAGCAGAAGCGTGTGGGCCTATAACCCACAGGTCCCAGGATTCCCCGTTTACCTGGCGTCAAATACCACATGTGAGGATGAGATACCACTTATTGAGAGCTCTTGAGTAGTGAGACTAGATTTCCACGAGATTCAGCCTCCCTTCTTATAACCCAGAGATATCAGACAGAGTGGAGTTTTCACTTGAGGATTTCCACTCACCCTTTTGTATCAGT
The DNA here is from genome assembly GCA_033002965.1 of Piper betle. Classification (NCBI taxonomy): domain Eukaryota; kingdom Viridiplantae; phylum Streptophyta; class Magnoliopsida; order Piperales; family Piperaceae; genus Piper; species Piper betle. The sequence goes on along the minus strand of JAURVB010013586.1, from coordinate 12,210 downwards.
TTTTCTATCAGTTTACCCAGATGATTGAGATGAGTATACATTGATCAGAGCATGTCCCACAGACCAGATGCAGATGCTACAGCCCTATGCAGAGTATGTTATCATACTCCTTGAGACACGCTGTGCATGTACAGGTGTTCTCGCGACCATCCCGTCACAGAGTTGTACTTAGTGGTTGTATAGATAGCCACCGGAGCCATAGTATACATTAGAGTCATAGCAGCTATCCTTGTTCTCTTATAGAACAGAGTGAGATACATGACTCAGGACCGAGTCAACTAGAACCAAGTGAGCGGTCCAGTTCCTTGTATAGGGACACCTGAGAGTTGGACCTAGACTGGCGACAGTGAGCCGTGCAGCTCATTAGGGTATCCACCGTACTTAGCAGGAGACTCATAGCAGGCCTTGAGGTGACTGTAGGACCTAGAGTAGAGTTCCTGCGAGTACATGTAGGTGACTGTTCACAGATGAGGATTAGAGGGACATGGGTAGATGTTAGCAGGTAGGTCTTACCCTCGGCGTAGTTTTCCAGACATAGCCCAGATTAGAACCTTGCGATACTCTAGAGTATTTGCTTGACCAACCCAGTAGGCCCTTAGGGGTGATCTAGGTTTTCCGCCGAGTTAGCAGTAGGGATCAGAACAGAAGAGAGGGATGATGATAATGTCAGAACAGACACAGGAAGTATAGAATCCAGCATGTTTGAGATGGTCAGCATCACTAGCAGGACTCGCCACGTCGGCACCACTACAGTCAATGAGGATGTATAGGACTGTTGAAGCAGTAGAGGATACGACTGATATGTATCCTAGCTTCCAGGAACTAGTTTCAGTAGAACCTCCTTGAGTTGAAATTTCGAGGACGAAATTTTTATAAGGAGGGAAGATTGTAAAACCCACGATTCGAGTTAGGGTTTTATATTCAGAACCGGTCGGGTCGACCGTTATTTTTCGAGTCGAGTCAGTTTCAGAACACGTGTACTGAGCCGACGCCGGTCTCGTGTATGAGCCATGAGGGTCATGTGTACCCAAGTATATGATGATAACGTCATGAACACAGCAGAACAGAATGAGTTATCAGAATATATGAGAGTATGCAGTTCATTTTTTTTATTATGTATATATAATGGATCGTAGAATTAGTTTTAGGCCGTTTACCGCGTTAGGACGCGTTACGGGCATTTTGGGTGGGTTGATAGTTCTAGAGCATATCATTATGATTTTTTGGTGTTGTTTGATTTTATGGGATTTTTCCCGATTTTTATGAATTTTTTAGGATTTAATACGACTTAGTTATTATACTTGACTCGAGCCGGAGACGAGTCAAGTAATATTTACGACTTTGCCACCACACACCCTGCGCCCTTCTTTTCTTCCCCAAACCCTCACACGACGCCGCCCTGTGCGCACGCTGCTCGCCGGCGCCGCCTGCTGCGATCGACGCCGCCCAGCTCGGCGACGACGTTGCCGTGCTGCCCCGACCAGGTCTGGCCCCCATCGGACCGCCGACGCGAGGAAGCCACGCCGCGACGCCGCGCCCGCGTTGCGTCGTTCCGTCGCCGGCGACCAGCGCCGCCGCGATCGGTCGGTCGCCTCAGCACCCTCAGCCTTCCAGCGACCTTCCCCGACCGGAACGGAGGCCATCGCCGCCGTGGCCGGCCGGATCTAGCCACCATCACCGCCGACTCTATTTTATGCATTTTCCGGCGAGCCGCCACCTCCGTTGGCCGCGTCGACCTCGTAGATGAGTCGGGCTCGCCGAGCCGGTTCCGAGGGTACCCAACATGACCACTATCCGGCCAGTAGATACCACCGGCGATTGTCGCCGGAAAACCACCAGAAGCCGCCAGAAAACCGCCAGCAGCTGCCAGAAAACCGCCGGAAAATCGGAATTTCTAGAATTCGCTGGAATTCACCAGATCTTCCGCGGGGCTCACCCAGTCGAGCCCGATCGAGCTTCGGACGCCGATGAGCGCCGAATTTGAGCTCCGAGACACGCGACGGAACCCTAACCGTCGCTGATTGTCGACAACGTGAGGTATAATTACCTCCGATTTGATTTATTTAAAATTGATGATGATTGTTAGCATAACATGCTAGGATTGATATGATGTGATTGATAGATGAATGTTAAGGATAATGAATGAAGTGAATATGTTGCATGATGTGATTAATAGTGAATGAAGGTTAAGTGATCTAATGAAGTAAAGTAAATTGAGTATGATAATCGTAGTATGATGTAACTTAGGAAAAATACAATAAAATTGGTCATGAATAGGATGAGTTAGAATTATTTTTCATATTTATAATTATTTGATTGTTATGGTTGATGTTTGTATTGTGGTTGATGGTCATTCGAGTTTGATGCATCATTTAGTTAGCGGGCGTTAGTATGTAGTTTTGATGTCTAGGTACGGAGTAGGAGCTCACCACCTAGGTGCGATGATCTAAAGACCCGGAAATATATATATATATATATATTCGACGCGGTGGGATCGAACGTTGGTATCCATGAATTTATTTAAATTATTTACCCGCTACCCGGTTAATTATCAATTACCCGGTCAAGTGGAAAGTATTAGTTAACCGGTTAAGTATTTTTACCCGGTTAAGTAAACCATACCATTTAACCGTTTAAACTAGTAAAGTGAACCGTATCACTTACCCATTTACCCGGCAACGAAGTGTGTTTTCATAAACCCTAGGCCTTCTTTCATTTTATAAGGAGAAGGAGGGGGGCGTCATGCACATAAGCTCCTTGGACAAACGCCGGCTTCCCCATTGTTTTGGTAAGTTTCTTCCTCTCTTCTTCTTAGTTTGCATGCATACATATGATCAAAGATTATAATACAAGATAATCATGGAAACTAAGACCTGAAATCAACAAGAAAAAGGGAGGATGTAACTGGATTAGAACCAGGAATTCACCCACGAACATAAGTTGCTGCCGTGCAGCAATTCTTGTGTGTTTGTGATTAATTACAGCAACAAGTCATAATCTTTTGCTAATCAGTTGCTGCATCAACGTCCTTACTCATGTTGTAGTAATTAAAGGTGAGATTTCATAGAATTTACAGCCAAGAATGGTAGCACGTCCTGCTGAAATTGCCAAGGATGGTAGCACGTCCTGCTGAATTGCAGCAACAGCACCATGGCGTTTGTGTCACGACCAGTTGCATATACCACGCTGTAGGGTAGTGTTTCTCTTCTTCTGGGCGTTGGGTTGTTGTGCGGGAAGAAGGGGACGCGTGGGGCGGTGCTGCTGGCCACGTCTGAGTCGCCATAGCAGCAGGTCGAGGTCGCCATGGCTGCTGGTTCGTCGCTGTGGTGGTGCAGTCGCCCTTTGATTGTTGCTGCTAATTTGGTTGCTAGGAAAGGGAGACAATGGGTGAAGGATAGGATCTAGATTTTGGTCGAAAGAGAAGAGCTTGGTGCTGGTTTTGGGTGAAGAGAAGAATGGTGACGGGAAGAAGAAGAAGAAGAAGAAGAAGAAGAATGGCAGTTTTGTAATTTCGGGTTGACTCGATATGGGTTGAGTTAAAAATCATAATAATAATACCAACTCGTGTTAAAATCATTGAAATAATTAATTTAAAGGAATATGAGTTAAGTGGTCAAAATAATAAATTTATAAATTATTACATGAAATTAATAAATTTCGATCACGATAAACGGTAATTAATTAATCGGCTGATTAAAAGCAATTAACTTAAATTGAAGGGTTATGAGGAATATTTAATAGAGACTTCACCTTTATCATATAAAAGTTATATTTGATAAATAAAACGATTATTCTTATAATAAATTCGTAAAGTAAAATAATGGATCAATAAAAGATAATCGCGTAGAAATTACGCGATAGCATAATTAATTAAATAAAGAAGTGTTGAACCTTATCGAATTAAATAAATTAATTAATGTGGCATATATTAAATATTTAGTTGCATGCATTTTCGACGCGAGTAAAATTATACTAATGTATAATTTTATGCCCCGTTCATATTAGGGTTAGCGGATTACAGTCGGACGAACCCGCAAGTCAGGTACGTATAATAGGTAGAACATCGTATTTTCCTTGTTGGTAGCCTAGGTCGGCCTGAGCCCAGATTCGACCACCATGCACGAAGTGCAACCGGGGTTAAAGAATTGACTCAGTCCGACACTGGGTCGTGTTATGTGTGTGAATCTTGTGATGCATCGATATTGTTTTGGAGTAGTGATAGCCGCCCCATAAAAAGGCTACGGCCGGGGTGAGTGAGGCACAACGATTCCTCCATCGCACTAGAGTGCAGTGATTGCCGCCCCATAAAAAGGCTACGGCCGGGGTGTGTGAGGCACTGGCACTGAGTGCAGTGATAGCCGCCCCATAAAAAGGCTACGGCCGGGGTGTGTGAGGCACTGGCACTAGAGTTGGCAGTGAGAGCTTCCCCACAAACGGGGCATAGCGATCACCTGAGTGCAGTGATAGCCGCCCCACAAAAAGGCTACGGCCGGGGTGTGCAAGGCATTGGCACTGGAGTGCAGTGATAGCCTCCCCATAAAAAGGCTACGGCCGGGGTGTGCGAGGCACTGGCACTAGAATTGGTAGTGAGAGCTTCCCCACAAACGGGGCATAGCAATCACCCGAGTGCAGTGATAGCTACCCCACAAAAAGGCTACGGCCGGGGTGTGCGAGGCACTGGCACTGGAGACGGTAGTGGTAGCCTCCCCATAAAAAGGCTACGGCCGGGGTGTGCGGATCACAGCGGACACCTCCTCCGCATTGTTTTGGAGTATAGCGGAATCGCTCCACCGCATATTAAAATAAATATATGAAAATGGTGGAATGTACTTGTTTGTTTTATCTATTATACTACTTAGTGTTGTAATCACTAACGCGGAATTGCCTCCGCAGGTGTGCAGATCCGAGATTAGATGATTGACAACTAGAGCATGGAGCAAAGTAATATGAGGACTCCTTTTTGTTATTTAATTGAGGAATAAGTGTGGCTGCTGGGAAACGGTCCAAGACTGTGGGATTTTATTATAAGTTATGATTTCTAATAATGTTTGACATAATTGCTTTAATTTTGAGTAACACCTAGCCAGTTAGGCCCACAATATTATCATGAAAAATGGCGGGTCGTTACATAAAATGAGCTGCCGTAGTCAAACGGTCCGACAATTACCCATATAGAGCTCATGTCATCTTCAAAGTCCTTGGGAGTTTAGTAATAAAATCACTAGTTGACACGCTCCCATTTCCAACTAGGCATCTCTAAAGGTCGTAATAGTCCATTCAGGTATTCTATCCATCGTCTCTGTCGAAGGTTAAGCTGTCATTCTGGGTGAAGATATACTTCAAACTTTAATGGATCGGTGAAAACTTCGAACTGGGCTCCAGTACAAGTAATGCCTCCAAATCTTTAGGGCAAAAACTACTAGCATGCTCAGTTCCAAGCTCATTGTGGGTCTCCATAATTTTGCTCGTGAATCTTCAATTGGCTGAGATGCGTAAGCCACCACCTTAGCCATCTTCGCATAAGGACACAGTCCTAACCCCTACTTCAGAGATGCATCACTGAAGTACCACGAATCCTTCATGTGCTATTTGGCATGCTCAAAAACTTGGATGTACTCGTAGCCTCTAGCAACTCGTTACTCCATACATTGGGTTTCACATACTATCCAAGGATAGCTTGTCTACTCCAGCTACTAGGTCAATGGTCAAACTCCACTGCCCGCTTAGGAGGCAGACCCTACGAAGTTCGTCTGGGAATTACTAGCATATTCTCGGACTGAATCATCCCTCTGAACCAGATTGGCAAATGCTAGTGCTTTCTTCTGGACAACAGACTCAGGAAAATATTGTCCATTGAAAGCTGTTACAAATTCCGCCCAAGGAATGGACGAAATCTCCCGTTGATGGAACGTAGTCTTCTCCATGGACTTCCACCAATAGGATGCTTCCTCCTGAAGCATGCATGTCGCCAACCTCACTTGATGGCGATGAGGCACAGAGAGAGCTCTAAATGCTTTCTCAGTAATGTCCAACCAGCTCTCCGCCTTCATTGGATCAGTTCCCCCAATGAATACCTCAGCTCCGTTCTTCCGGAATTTTTCTACAGTGTATCGATCACTGTCATCCCCATCTGGCAGTACCACTTGTCGGACTACCGGTGGCACCGGGTTTGGAAGTTCTCCTCGCTCGCCCGGGTCAGCTATTCCTACCCGCTCTTGGGCGCTCCCCTGATCCCCATTTGGGACGTTACTAGGACCCGCAGCCGAATTTGGAGCTCCATTCCCCATTACCAATCCCGGTAACCTCTGCACCATGTTCTGAACCACAGAACTGGTATTTTCTGAAGCCTGCGCTAGTCCCTGTATGGCCGTCAAAATTTGGCCTAACACACTCTCCATGTTCGTGTCCGACTGCGCAGCTTGGCTCGACTTCCTTCGGGTGCCTGCCATCTAAAATTTATTCCGTTATGTTATAAATTTTTTAATGATTACTAGTTTATTAGTGAGTCCTTTTCCTAATGACATACCATTGGAGAAAGATAGATATTGGACTCTTCAACAAGGTACTTGAGTCATAAGATGTGAGCTTTTGGGAAACCTTGCTCTGATACCACCTGTAACGACCCGCCATTTTTCACGATAATATTGTGGGCCTAACTGGCTAGGTGTTACTCAAAATTAAAGCAATTATGTCAAACATTATTATAAATAATAACTTATAATAAGATCCCACAGTCTTGGACCGTTTCCCAGCAGCCACACTTATTTCTCAATTAAATAACAAAAAGGAGTCCTCATATTACTTTGCTCCATGCTCTAGTTGTCAATCATCTAATCTCGGATCTGCACACCTGCGGAGGCAATTCCGCGTTAGTGATTACAACACTAAGTAGTATAATAGATAAAACAAACAAGTACATTCCACCATTTCCATATATTTATTTTAATATGCGGTGGAGCGATTCCGCTATACTCCAAAACAATGCGGAGGAGGTATCCGCTGTGATCCGCACACCCCGGCCGTAGCCTTTTTATGGGGAGGCTACCACTACCGTCTCCAGTGCCAGTGCCTCGCACACCCCGGCCGTAGCCTTTTTGTGGGGTAGCTATCACTGCACTCAGGTGATTACTATGCCCCGTTTGTGGGGAAGCTCTCACTACCAATTCTAGTGCCAGTGCCTCGCACACCCCGGCCGTAGCCTTTTTGTGGGGAAGCTATCACTGCACTCAGGTGATTACTATGCCCCGTTTGTGGGGAAGCTCTTACTACCAATTCTAGTGCCAGTGCCTCACACACCCCGGCCGTAGCCTTTTTATGGGGAGGCTATCACTGCACTCTAGTGTCAGTGTGTAACGCCCCGCTATTTTTCACAATATTGTGGGCCTAGCTGGCTAGGTGTTACCAATATGAAACTACTAAATGCCGAGTATAATAATTAAAACAAGTATAAAATAAAGGTTCCCACAGTCTTAGACCGTTTCCCAGCAGCCACACTTATTTCTCAAACAAATAAAAATAGGAGTCCTCATATTACTTTGCTCCATGCTCTAGTTGTCAATCATCTAATCTCGAATCTGCACACCTGCGGAGGCAATTCCGCGTTAGTGATTACAACACTAAGTAGTATAATAAATAAAACGAATCAAGTACATTCCACCATTTCCATATATTTATTTTAATATGCGGTGGAGCAATTCCGCTATACTCCAAAACAATGCGGAGGAGGTGTCCGCTGTGATCCGCACACCCCGGCCGTAGCCTTTTTATGGGGAGGCTACCACTACCGTCTCCAGTGCCAGTGCCTCGCACACCCCGGCCGTAGCCTTTTTGTGGGGAAGCTATCACTGCACTCAGGTGATTGCTATGCCCCGTTTGTGGGGAAGCTCTCACTATCAATTCTAGTGCCAGTGCCTCACACACCCCGGCCGTAGCCTTTTTATGGGGAGGCTATCACTGCACTCTAGTGTTAGTGCCTTACACACCCCGGCCGGAGCCTTTTTATGGGGAGGCTATCACTACACTCACGTGATTGCTACACCCCGTTTGTGGGGAAGCTCTCACTGCCAACTCTAGTGCTAGTGCCTCACACACCCCGGCCGTAGCCTTTTTATGGGGCGGCTATCACTGCACTCAGTGTCAGTGCCTCACACACCCCGGCCGTAGCCTTTTTATGGGGCGGCAATCACTGCACTCTAGTGCGATGGAGGAATCGCTGTGCCTCACTCACCCCGGCCGTAGCCTTTTTATGGGGCGGCTATCACTACTCCAAAACAATATCGATGCATTACAAGATTCACACACATACACGACCCAGTGTCGGACTGAGTCAATTCTTTGACCCCGGTTGCACTTCGTGCATGGTGGTCGAATCTGGGCTCAGGCCGACCTAGGCTACCAACAAGGAAAATACGATGTTCTATCTATTATACGTACCTGACTTGCGGGTTCGTCCGACTGTAATCCGCTAACCCTAATATGAATGGGGCATAAAATTATACATTAGTATAATTTTACTCGCGTCGAAAATGCATGCAACTAAATATTTAATATATTCCACATTAATTAATTTATTTAATTCGATAAGGTTCAACACTTCTTTATTTAATTAATTATGCTATCGCGTAATTTGTACGCGATTATCTTTTATTGATCCATTATTTTACTTTACGAATTTATTATAAGAATAATCGTTTTATTTATCAAATATAACTTTTATATGATAAAGGTGAAGTCTTTATTATATATTCCTCTTAACCCTTCAATTTAAGTTAATTGCTTTTAATCAGCCGATTAATTAATTACCGTTTATCCCGATCGAAATTTATTAATTTCATGTAATAATTTATAAATTTATTATTTTGACCACTTAACTCATATCTCTTTTAAATTATTTATTTTAATGATTTGAATACAAGTTGGTATTATTATTATGATTTTTAACTCAACCCATATCGAGTCAACCAGAAATTACCAAACTGCCATTTTCTTCTTCTTCTTCTTCTTCTTCTCGTCACCCTCCTTCTCTTCACCAAAACCAGCACCAACCAGACCTTGATAATGAACATGCGTATTGAGCCGAAGCCGGTCTTGTGTTTTGAACCATGAGAATCATGTGTGCCCAATTATATGATGATAACGTCAGTAAGATAGCTACAGATTGAGTTATAAGAATATATGAGACTACACCAGATTTTCTTTATTTATTTTAATTAGATCATAGAATTATTTTTAGGCCGAATAAAGCATTAGGACACGTTGCGGGCAGTTTGGGTGGGTTATTAGTTATAAAGCATGTTATTGTAATATTGTGTTATTATGTTTTATGGGATTTTCCCTGTTTTTAGATTTTTTAGAATTATTACAAGTTAATATTATTTTTCTAGAGTTACAGTCGAGTCAAGTTTTAATTATGAGACAACCACTCATTTTTCTCACCGACCATTCATTTTGCTCAGTGACCACTCATTTTTCTCACCGACTACTCGTTTTCTTCTCCCCTGACATTTATTTATTCCACACCTCCGACGCTATCACCATCCAGCCACCACCATCCTCTTCACCCAACTTTCTTCTTTTTTCCCTTCCCTCTTCCCCACTATGCTCACTCGAGCCGGCCACAACCTTGTCGCTGACGCCACATGACTGACAATTAGGTATACAAATTTATCCAATTTTATTTGATTATTTTATGATTTTGGCGTGATTGTAAATAGGTGTTGATTTAAATTTAAATGCATGTTAACAGATGATAATAGTGCATTAGAGTATGAATTTAAATGCATGTAAATAGATGTTGTCTTATATGGATTGATGAGGATTGTAGCAGTCATGCATTATACTTGGCGTTATTATTTTGTCTTGATGTGTAGGTACAGAGTAGGAGCTCACTACTTAGGCGCATGGACACAATTGGAGCTTCTACTAGGTCCGTTAGGACTCATTTTCTATTTTACACTCTATTCTACTGTGTATTGTTTTATTACTTGTAGGACAAGTTAAGTGGTATTTTATCCAAACCTACTTAACCTGAGCCATTTAATCAACCAGTTTTTCGGATTAGTAACCCTCAAGGATGAGATCCCTTGAGTTTGTTTTTGAAAACAAGATCCACCACAAGTTGCCTTCAGGCCTATTATATAAATCTCTTCCCAGACCTATATATACTTTTATCGAGTTTTCAGTGAGACAAGAGATGGAAAACCGACTCGTACGTACCATGAGCGGGTGCACGTGCCGGTCAAAATGGGCTCTGGATTAGTGAGAAGGATGTTCTAATCCCGAGGGATCCTGGCAACTCCCATTTTGAGTTCCTCACACCCGGATAAACGTGGAGGTTTACGGGTACTGTTTAGTATAACGCATGTCTAGATTTGTGGTTGAAAGGGTATTAAAGGCGACTGTCTAAGAGTACTCGGTCTTTGTGCTCAAGGCCACGAGAGTTATGGAGGTAAGGAGAGGGCTTAGGATATACTAGTAACCTTAAGGGACTAAAAATGAAATAAGAAAATGCCGAGAGAGGCATCAGCAGTAGAAGAGCAGTTAACTCAGCATGCTTCCGGGTCTACCGCCCTGTGGCTCCTCAATTGGTGCCCTTCAGAGAGTTCACGAGAGATATATGAGTGTTTTATTTCATATATATATTCGACGCGGTGGGATCGAACGTTGGTATCCATGAATATGTTTAAATTATTTACCCGCTACCCGGTTAATTATTAATTACCCGGTCAAGTGGAAAGTGTTAGTTAACCGGTTAAGTATTTTTACCCGGTTAAGTAAACCATACCATTTAACCGTTTAAACTAGTAAAGTGAACCGTACCATTTAAGAGGTTGAGTGAAAAGGTTAAGTGAACCGTGTTAATTACCCAATTACGCGGTTAAAGGAATTATGGTGAAAGGGTGCTTCCACAAACCCTAGCCGTCATTTATTCTTTATAAAAGGAGAAGGGGTCGTTGAACCTAGGAAATACCAATGGATGATGGGGTGTGAGAATTTAATGAAGGGGTCGTTGAACCTAGGAAATACCAATGGATGATGGGGTATGAGAATTTAATGGAGGGAATGGTTGAAGTGTATATATATGTAGGAGGAGGGAGTATTTCATCCCTCATCTCCGTCCCAGGCGACCTCCCCATTACTGTATTAGGGTTCACGGGTCATAGTCAGACGTAATCACAAATCAGGTACGTATAATAGATAGAACATCATACTTTCCTTGTTGGTAGCCTAAGTCGGCCTGAGCCCAGATTCGACTACCATGCACCGAGTGCAACCGGGGTCAATGAATTGACTCAGTCCGACACTGGGTCGTGTTATGTACGTGAATTTTGTAATGCATCGACATTGTTTTGGAGTAGTGATAGCCACCCCATAAAAAGGCTACGGCCGGGGTGAGTGAGGCACAGCGATTCCTCCATCGCACTGGAGTGCAGTGATAGCCGCCCCATAAAAAGGCTACGGCCGGGGTGTGTGAGGCACTGGCACTGGAGTGCAGTGATAGCCGCCCCATAAAAAGGCTACGGCCGGGGTGTGTGAGGCACTGGCACTAGAATTGGTAGTGAGAGCTTCCCCACAAACGGGGCATAGCAATCACCTGAGTGCAGTGATAGCCGCCCCATAAAAAGGCTACGGCCGGGGTGTGCGAGGCACTGGCACTAGAATTGGTAGTGAGAGCTTCCCCACAAACGGGGCATAGCAATCACCCGAGTGCAGTGATAGCTACCCCACAAAAAGGCTACGGCCGGGGTGTGCGAGGCACTGGCACTGGAGACGGTAGTGGTAGCCTCCCCACAAAAAAGGCTACGGCCGGGGTGTGCGGATCACAGCGGATACCTCCTCCGCATTGTTTTGGAGTATAGCGGAATCGCTCCACCGCATATTAAAATAAACTTAAGGAAATAGTGGAATGTACTTGTCTTGTTTTATCTATTATACTACTTAGTGTTGTAATCACTAACGCGGAATTGCCTCCGCAGGTATGCAAATACGAGATTAGGAGATTGACATCCAGAGTATGGAGCAAAATAAATATGAGGACTCCTTTTTTTATTTAATTGAGAAATAAGTGTGGCTGCTGGGAAACGGTCCAAGACTGTGGGATCTTTATATATGTTTTTGTTAAATAAAAAATGTTAGTCATATTTACTTAATTGTGAGTAACACCTGGCCAGCTAGGCCCACAATATCGTGAAAAAAGGCGGGTCGTTACAC